>BQNB010008447.1:54269-89924 GCA_026074375.1 Tanacetum coccineum
TGCTCATCCTGAGGGGGGAAATAGTGCAAAGAGGCAAAAGACGTCTGAGCATGGAACCTTTGTGTTTGGAGAATCATCATCTGGTCAAGACTATTAAAGTGAACCAGGTCCATCAACGTCAGGTAATCAAGAATAATTAGATGACTTTGATTTTTGGACGGATTCTTATGCCACAGATGATGATGATGAGATACCTACTGAGAAAGTGTCATAAGAACTTGTGGATGAAATGTCGCATTGTTAGCCTCAAAATATTGAGTCGAACAATGGAAGTTCGTTCAAAACTATATTAAGTCTCAGTCACTAAATTAATATACGTTGTAATAGGCTAGACGGGTAAACGGGCTCTTATTTGTAATCTAATCGGTCACGTGTATCGGGCGAAAGCCCAAGTAAACCCGAGCCCGGCCCGTAGAATTACTAAAGGCATGCAAGCCTTTTAGTCTTAACTATAAATACCCCTCTCCAAGGATGGAGAGGGTGTTGGTTCATTTGTAACTTTTCATTTGCAAGTAATCCTTCCACTTTTTCTCTCTTTCTCTCTCAAGCAAATCGCAACCACCACAAACACCACTAATCTTCTTCTTATTTATTTTGTGCTATCAAGACATTGAAGTGAAGTATTTATAGGGTTCCGACATTTGGTATCAAGAGCCTCGGGTGGATACGTGATTGATTTAGTGGCTTATAAGCTCTTTAAGTTTATTTCGTGGCTTATGTAGGCAAATAAGCTCACGAATTCGTGGTTTGGTTAAGTTCTTGGATGAAAAACGTGTCCTTTTGTGTTTATTGTTCTTCCTAGCTTCTTTCTTAGCAAAGTCGTAGCTTGAATCTCATCTTTTTTGGTTTTAGTTTTGACTTTCTTCATTGCGTTTTGTCATAGAAAGTTGTTGTTAGATCGAAAAAGCTTGTACTTTCTTGTTTAGAATCCTTGTAATAGCTTATTTAGGTTAGTGGTTTGCTTATTTCATAAGCTAGTTGGAAGATTTGGGCTTATTCGAAAGTTTGAAGTATTATTTCTTCGTTGCGTTTTGTAAAAAACTTCATTGCGTTTAGTGGAAGAGACAAAAACGAGTACAACTCGAAAGCGACCTTGAAAATGACACTTTGTACTTGTTGCGTTTTGTCTCAGAATGTTGCGTTTTGTTAAAACCATTGCGTTTTGGTCCTGCGTTTTGTCTCCTGCGACTTGCCTCAAAGCTGCGTTTTGCTTCTGCGTTTTGCTTAGTTGAAGACCTTCTTGCGTTTTGCCTAGGAGAAACTCTACCCATTTCAATATTTGGTTGCGTTTTGTCTAAAGACATCACTGCGTTTTGCTTCAAGACATCACTGCGTTTTGCTTCAAGACATCACTGCGTTTTGCTTCAAAACATCCTGCGTTTTGTCAAGACATCTTTGCGTTTTGTCTAAAGAAGACTATGTTTTGTCCATTGAAAACATTTTTTGAAAAACCTAATTCCCAATAAAATGACGAACCGAATTTGGGAATTTTAATATTGTCTAATCAAAACGAAAAAATCCAAGACAAACAAACTTGAAGGAGCTTTGGTCTTTAATTCGGACTACGAGGTAATTAATCAACAACAACAAACATAATCAATAAACTTTACAACATCAATTAACTTTTCACGGTTTCCTATTGATTTTGTAAAATCCCACAAAAGAACTCAATTTCTCGGTTTAAATCTTTGACTTATAAAATCCCGTGGAAATTAATTACTTTCAATTAATCACAGATTCAATCACAACACATCTACTTAAGATCCACTTTATCACTTCATAATTCAACAATCATTCATCATGACTACTCCAATTATAACTTCCACAACCGACAGTCAATGCATAACAACATAATGGCAGCTGTTCAGGGATCGTCTACCAATGCTTGCAACAGGACGATATGCACAATGGCGATCATGGTTCTTACGATACATTGATACAAGACTAAATGGTGATGCCTTACGGAAGTGCATTCTCAAAGGTCTTTACACTCCAACGATTGTCAAAACTCCAGTTGTTCCTGCAACAGAGGATTCTCTAGCAGTTCCTGAACAAACAACAGTCGAGACTGTTATGAATATGACTCCTGAGAACATAGCTCATTTTGAATTAGAAAAAGAAGCGATTCATTTGATATTGACTGGAATTGGAGATGAAATATACTCAACTGTTGATGCATGTCAGACAGCTCAAGAAATGTGGGAAGCCATCGAAAGGCTACAACAAGGTGAATCACTCAATTATCAAGATGTCAAGACAAACTTATTTTGGGAGTTTGGTCAATTCACCTCTCACGATGGAGAAACAATTGAGTCTTACTACACAAGATTCTACAAAATGATGAATGAAATGATCAGAAACAATTTGACGTTGCATCGATGCAAGTCAATGATTCAATTTCTTCAACAACTTTCAACAGAATGGTCAATGATTGTCACAAATTGTGAAGCTAACAACACAAGTTGGATGAAGTTTCATACCATAAGCTCTTTGACATTCTGAAACAATACCAAAAGGAAGTTAATGAACTCCGTGCTGAAAGAATGGCCAAGAATGATAACCCATTAGTACTTGTTGCTACCGTTCAAACACTTCAAGACCCTTATTACCAAACATCAAAACCTCACAAATCAAATGCACCAACATCAAAAGCTTTACTTCCAACCAGATCTCATGCAACTTACAAGATACAAAGGCAAAGGAGATAGCCAAGCCAAGCACACCTCCATCTGATTCAGCTTATGAAGTAGAAGGGTTACTTGAACAAGATCAGAGGAAAATTACATGAGAAAAATTGTGGCTGATCTATTGCAAAGTACAATCAAGGAAAACTTAGAAACTACCAACAACAACCTCAGAACTTCTCAAACAACCAGAAACAAGAATGTGGATACTACTCCAAGGTACAAGAATTGACAATCAGACTGGGACAGTTTGGAATCAGAGGGCAGTGAAGGTTGTTGGGGATAGGGAAATGTAGGTGGTCCAGTAGTGCAAACAGTCTGGATACAGTGTTTTAAACTGCAAGGAATTTGATTCATTATGCTAAGGAATCAGAAAGCCATAACGGGTTAAAGATCTGTATCACAAGGAAAAGATTTGCTGTGTAAAACAAGATGAGAAAGGTGTTAAACTTCTAGCTGAGCAATATGACTGCTAGCAGGACCAGGTGAAGAGATTGATTGAACAAGAGTTGGAAGACATTACAGTTTACATGGCAAAGATTCAGGCTGGTTCAATAATGCAGACTCATAGGAACAGACGCCTGCAGCATTGGAACATGATTACAATACGATAATGTAGTATAATGTGTTTGACTATGGGACTTATAATTCTTGTACAATCTAAATACCATCTAGTAACACATGTGCATGTGGAAACGGGTGCTTTCGTTATGTCAACTCCTGAATCATCGGTTTTGTGTGATAATGATATTTAGGTTACCATAATGATGTAGATTGTGATGATGAGCGTGTTGCACTTGCTTTTTTAATTGCCTAATTTGAAGCTTGATGGTCGTGAAAAATAATAAAGATTCAAAAGCAATTAAAGAAAGCAAATGACAACATTGACGCATGTGTTCATGCTGAGTGCAAATTTTTTATTGAGTAACTGTTGAATTAGGGGGGATCTCAATAGTATTCGGGATTAGTTGCTTAGTTGCCTCCAAAAATAAACAGGACTGAGTTTTAGAGATGTTCAAGGCCTTAATGATCGTACAATTGACTATGACAACTCTAAACGAAGGTTAATGGAAACTCTAGGACTATTAGATAAAAAGAGATTGTCATAAAGAAAGTTTAAAAGTTAAAGCCTATGAAATTTCAGTTGTCAAGAGAAAATGATGAGTTAGTCAAACAGTGTCTTTTAACCATGATCAATTACGAAGGACTTGTCAAGAGAAAACAAAGGTAATAACGGATTTGAAGCTTAGGAAGGAAAAAGATATTGACAAATGATTTCAATGGGAAACCAGTAAGTTTTGAATGAAATTGTTTATAAACAGAGTCATCAATCCAAACCATTCATTATGTTGCACCCAAATTCCCTACATTTAAGGAAAGACCTTCCTTTGCCAATCTAAGGTTCCTCAAAAAAGGCTCCAAAATGGATACCATGTTTTGTATGCGATCCCAACATAAACATATGATCTGCAATACAGACTCGTCCCCGATCGGAAGAGACTCTGAACTCTTGCATTATCAAGAGTCGATCAAATCTCTGAATAAAGACTTAGTGAAAAATTTTGACTACACAAAAGTTAAATTGTCTTTATGAAATTTTTAACCCGCCGACTCAGATTATAAATAATTAAGTACGCTAAGACAATCGAATTTAAGAAAGAAAATTTGGAGAAATCATTTGTGAAAACAAAATAATATTTTTCAAATAACATAGATTTTTACAATGTCTAAATAATAAGCAAAAAGTAGACAGATTATTGTCATGACGAATAACATTAATCATGAAAGTAATTGTGATAAAGCATGGTAAACATTTCAATCGACATTCTTCATTTTCGTAATACAACTGAGCAGCATATGGTATTCTAGTTATGACATGATTGTTTGATGCCCCTTGCCCTTAAGACTCAGAATGATAGTTTCGCATTTGTACATGAACTTAAGCAAGAAATGCATGCAGATTTAAAGTACGTTGAATCTCTTGAAGATGAACTTGATGAACTTGAATCTGATAAGGCAGAATTTTCCAACATGTATGATATGCTTTTGCAAGAATGTGTCTAAAGATGTTATGTGTTCTTATTTGCAATCTTCATCTGATTTAGATGAGATCACTGAATTACAATGCTTATATCTTCATAAAGTCAGGGAATGTGACTGTCTTGCACAAAAGCTTTCTGAACAAACTGAATTTGTAAGTAAAGAGATTTACACTAAGCTTTTATGGAGTTTTGCTAAATTAGAAAAACACTCAATTTCTCTTGAAATCGCTTTACAAGAATGTCAAGAACAACTGAAAAATGACACAGTTTGCAAAGAAAAGGCGTCAAATGTATTTCAAAAGGAACGTGAACAATATTTTGAAATACAAGATTTGAAAGCTCAACTGCAAGACAAGAACATTGCAATAAGTGAGTTAAAGAAACTCATTGAAAAATGCAAAGGAAAATCTGTGGACACTAAGTTTGATAAACCATCTGTTGTTCGACAACCAAATGCTCAAAGGATTCCAAAACCATTAGTTTTAGGAAAACCGGCTCCTTTTTCAGACTCTCTTGAGAGAAAATATTTTGCAAAGAAAAAGTCGGTTTTAAAAACTAATGAGTCAGAGGGTTTATCAAAACCAGTCACTCCACAGAATTTGCCCTCTAAACAGCAACGCTAGCATGTAGAAACGAAAATATGTTTACAACCCAGGCATGTTGAATTGGCAAGTAGTACCACACAAACTAGAGCACCACAGTTGAATCAGACTTCTAGGAATACTAATCCTCGCGTATCTACATCTACAGGAGTAACTCACAAAACTAATGTTAGCAGACCAAGTCCTATGGAGCAATCAAATGGAAAGATAAGGTAGTGCTAACTTAGTAATGTTAAAGTTTAGAAGACTGAAGTAGAAGAACACTTAGGATTTCTTAGTATTTTAATCAAACAAAGTCTGTAACTGCGTGTAATGACAGTTTAAATTCCAGAACTTCGAATGTTAATGTTGTTTGTGCTACTTGTGGAAAATGTGTGTTTAATGCGAATCATGATGCTTGTGTTTCTAAGTTTTTGAAAGACGTGAATGCTAGAACTAAGAAGCCTAATGGAGTGCCTATTAGTACTAGAAAACCCAAAAGTCAAGCAAACAAATCTGTTGCAACACCCCATAAGAAAACAGTTGCATCAGAATCCACTATTACAAATTCAAAGAGTTACTATAGGATGTTGTATAAGAAGACTAGTAAGGCGTGGAAATGGTGGATAGCACAACAATGCCCATCAGCATATACATGGGTTCCTAAGACAAAAAGGAAATGGGTACCTAAAGTTAGGAACGAAAGTGTGACTAAGAAAGTTAGTTTTTCCATAGATAATGTATCTAGGATAACTAATGTACGTACATACCTCACTATACAATTTAACGGATCCAACTTTGTCATGTATTCCATCATCCTCTTAATTCTCTTGCAGAATTGTAACAAACTATCCTTATTCATGTTTGACTCTGGATGCACAAAGCACATGATGGGCAATCTATCTCTGCTGTGCAATTTTTTGAAAAACACTTGGGTACCGTTCGTTTTGGCAATGATCAATTTGCTCCAATTCTTGGTTTTGGAGATTTGGTTCAAGGAAATATCACGATCAAAAGGGTTTACTATGTTGAAGGTCTTAATCACAATCTTTTCTCGGTTGGTCAATTATGTGATGCGGATTTGAAGGTTGCATTTCAGAAATCTACGTGTTTTGTTAGAGATGTTCAGGGAAACGACTTACTAACCGGTAATCGTAGAACTGATCTCTATACAATTTCTCTTCAAGAAACAACTTCATCAACTCCAATCTGTCTCATGGCTAAAACATCACCAACTCAAGCGTGGTTATGGCATCGAAGACTTTCTCATCTCAACTTCGACTACATCAACTTGCTTTCAAGGAAAGATGTTTCTGTGATTGGTATACCCAAAAATGTTAAGTTGTCAAGGGATCACACTTTGTTCCTTTGTGCAAGTGAGTAAGCAAACGAAGTTCATTCAAGTCAAAGACTGTTCCAAGTTCAAAAGGACGGTTAAATTTGCTTCATATGGACTTATGTGGTCCAATGCGGGTTGCAAGCATAAATGGGAAGAAATATATTCTGTAATTGTCGACGACTACTCCAGATACACTTGGACTCTCTTCTAACGTTCCAGGATGAAAAACACAAGAAGTTTTTCATTTAAAAGAACTTTCTCACGATAGATCCAAAGAATCTTTAAGCCCCAGTAATTTCTATTCGAACTGACAGAGGCCTAAAATCTTAAAACAAGACACTTAATGCATTCTTTTAAAGGAGAAGC
Organism: Tanacetum coccineum; assembly: GCA_026074375.1. Lineage (NCBI taxonomy): Eukaryota > Viridiplantae > Streptophyta > Magnoliopsida > Asterales > Asteraceae > Tanacetum > Tanacetum coccineum. The sequence continues at coordinate 61,282 of BQNB010008447.1, forward strand.
GAATCTGAGCATCAAATATCTACTCTCAGAACACCTGAACAGATGGCGTTGTCGAAAGACGAAACCGCACTCTCATTGAGGCTGCTCGAATGATGCTATCGGCTTCTAAACTTGCTTTATTCTTTTGGGCTGAAGCAATTGCAACCGCATGCTATACTCAAAACAGATCAATCATCATCCGATCATGAGAAAAAGGCATATCACAATCATTAATGACAGAAAAACCCTCAATCAATCACCTTCACCTTTTGGTTGCACTTGTTACCTAACCATGAGCATGGTGAGGACTTGGATTGATAAGATGAAAGAAAAAGGGGATCGTGCATTTTGGTGGGATACTCCACTCAGTCAAAGGGATATCGTGTCTACAACAAGAGAACAAGGTTGATAGTTGAATCCATCCATCTCAAATTTAATGAGATCAAAGAGATGTTTGAGACGTCTATTGCCAATGACACTTCAATCCTAGTTACCCAACGACAAAAGGAGTCAAATTATGACAACCCTGACCCCGCACCAGACTAAAAATGTCTCCTTTCAGCAGATACATGTTCCATACAACAGGAGTTGGATCTTCTTTTTGGTTTTTGGGTACTTTGTACGATGAATTTTCAATGGGGTACTTAAAGTGTTTATGTCAATAAGTCTTCTTCTCCCACTGACAATTCTATTCAAAAAGACACACTACCTTCAATGCATATTCAACCTCCATCAGAACCATCAACTCCAACAAATGTTCATGCTGAGGGAAATCAACGATAATCAAGCTTATTTATTAACATTCCTTTCTGTACACGGTAAAAGGAAATTGCTGAGTCTTCCTCACGCAATATTGGTACTCAAATTATGCCATTCCTTCAATCAACCTCACGTGTGAATACGTATGGACAAAAGATCACCTGTTAACTCAAGTTCGTAGAGATCCATCCAAGCCATTCAAAAAGAGACACTTGCAACAGTTCCTGATATGTGTATGTTCGCAAATCTCCGTGAGTATTGTTCATACCCAAAATAATATTAGGAACTTGCGTTGATCCTGTGGATAGAAGCAACTGCAGAAGAACTTCATCAGTTTTGACAGACTAAAGTCTGGGAAACTCGTTGACAAACCTTTTGGCAAGAACGTAATAAAGATAAAATGTTATGGAAAAAAACAAAAGGATGAAGACCAAAACTGTAATTCGCAACAAAGCACGACTTGTGTAGCAAAGGGTTAGCTCAGGAAGAGGTATTTGATTTCGAAGAATCATTTGCTCCAGTTGCTTGCTTGGAGGACTATCAGGAATTTTGTGATATGCTTGCACACAAGTCTTTTACCAATTTTATCAGTATGGACGGAAATCGGCATTTCTTAATGGTCCATTAAAGGAGGAGGTTTATGTTGCACAACAGACAGATTCGTTGATCTTAGGTCATCCAGACAAGTTTATAGTCAGGAAAGCTCTATATAGATTGAAACAAGGCGCCAAGAGCCTGGTATGATTGACACTCTTTAAATTCCTGATTTCCAAGGTTTTTACTAAAGGTATCATTGGACCCGACCCTATTCCGATAAAATACGGGGAGGACATTCTACTTGTGCAGATTTACGTTGATGACATTATTTTTGGTTCCACAAACCCTAAATTTTCAAAACGTTTTGAAAAATTAATGCACGGTAGATTTGAGATGTCCTTAATAGGGGAAATGAAATTCTTTTTAGGACTTCAGATCCACCAACTCAGGTGTATCTTGATCAATCAGGCCAATTATACTTAGAGATTCTGAAAAAACTGGTATGGAAGGTCAATGCATTGGTACACCATATGGCTATGAACCTAAATTAGATGCGATTGTGTGGTGAAACCCGTAGACCAAACTTGGCTACCATAGCAAATGGGGTCACTCATGCTATATGAAATCTAGTAGACCAGACATAGTGCCAAGCTGTATGTAGGTGTGCAAGATATCAAGCGAAGACCGACTGAAAAACACTAAAGTTGTTAAAAGGATCTTTCAATATTAAGAGGTCCTTCACATGTTGGACTCTGGTATACGAGAACGTAGAGCAAACAAGGTTTGCAAAGAAACCAGAAAGACAGATCCTAAAAGGACATAGGTTTTCAATCAAAAGGACTTCCGTTGTGCATGAGAAAATAATAACTCCTAGATCTTGTCTTAGGTGGAAACCGACGGGTAGAATTTTCAAGACAATTGGTCTTAGATGGGTTCCTACTGGAAATATATTTGCCTTTAGCACAAATAAGGTTGACAATGAACCCACAAATGGTTCAAATGACGATATCACTAACCAATATGAATGCAAACAAACTCTTGATGTTAGTGCAGGTACACTTAACATACATGTAGGTACATCTTTAAATCCTATAAAGGAAGGACTCCGAGTTTGGTTGCTGAAAAGACTGATATTTGAGAAACCAGGGCTTCAAGGAATTTTCAGCTAATGAGCAAGCAATGACTTCTGATCATAACAGTTTAGAACTCGAAATTCATGACCACGGCAATGAATCGTCAAGTTCAAAGCTGGTTCCAAAAGTTGTTCCTCCAGCAGTCAAGACAGCTACATCACGACAAGAGTTGGAATTACTATTACACAAACACATAACAATGCTGAGGTCAACATGTATATATTTTTTAAAAATACAAAAATATAAAATTTCAAAAAGAAAATACAAAATCAAAAAATCAGAAAATGTTTCAAAAAAAATATTCTTCTCGACATGTCTCTTGGAATCGATAACATTTACGTACCTAGAAATGTTGATTAATATCGACACGGGCGTGTAAATGAAGTTCGAACAGGAGTTTCAAATGCTTTCAAAACATGTCATTTCTAATTCTTCTTGATGGCTTATGTGCAAATATCAGTACGTAACCCGGACTTCAAATAAAGGAAAGTTTATCCATAAAGATAACTTATCCTAACAACGAGAAATTCAACTTTTCTCGGTCTTGAGTTGTTCTTACCAGACATTCAAAGTTTTAAGCTCAAGAAAAAGGATAGTGTACGCATAAGTGCGCTTACCCTTAAAGTTGGAAGAGAAGTCTTCTAACATGATGTTTTTCAAAATGTTGAACACAATTTTTTCAAGAATTTCTCACTGACGATTAATAATCTTTCAAAATTGTGTGTTCAACACTCCATCTTTCAAGGGGGAGTTTTTCGAAAAACAACATTTAATGAGTTTGGATACATCATCTCACGGCCATTTTTATGTATTCAAACCATTCCCAAAAAGTCTTTTAATAACAACAAGATAATAATGACAATTCAATAGAATGATAGTTATAAGATGCCTAAGTGTTCTACCTCAATTTTATATTCATTTTACAACTTGGTATCATTATTTTTGGTGTCAAACATATGTAAAATTAAGGGGGAGCAAGTTTATGTTCCATGTAATTCATGCTAAGTAAAAGATTTCCCCATGGTATTTCAAGACAAATTTTAATCACAAAGTATTTCAAAAACTAAGTGCATTAGTATTTAAAATAAGGGGAGAAATGTATTTAAAATGTGATCTTGAAAATAATAAGTGATCTTATCGACTCAAAGTGCTTGATACTCTTCGAAAAAGGTTTTATGGTTACGATCTCATACCCTACAACATCTTATTTCACGACGATTCTGAAGTCATAAGGTGGTAAGGTTAGGTATTTGTCCTATGATCCAACCAGAACCGGAGGGATCTACCCAAGGACACTCCATAGTTAGAAATAGCAGTCCTTAGGTATGATTGGAGATGAATGTGTATAAGGGAAGAATGCCGACTAAGATTGAGCTAACACTGGAACAATCACAACAAGGTGTTAGTAATGACGTCTTGGTAAGCATTGAAGGGGTTGAAGAATTAAAAAGAAATGTATGGATAAAGGGTGAAAAGAAAGAAGCCCTCCACACAACTTAGGCAGAAACCGGGTCAATACATATGCTGTCAGAATCACAATGTTGATTGCTGACATTGAAGACGACATCATGGACCCAGTGATGCAATGCACAACCCTTCCCAGCCATTCGGGTTTCTCTCAAAAGAAACTTGTCTCATTTGTCACGGAGATACACATGACTTCTATTGACTTTCTTACTCCGAGTTAGTTAATATTAAATAGGTGGCAGTCTGCTCCAGCCTCCGATTACAAAAAACCAAAATGCACTAATCGAGTCTAGAGCCAAGAGATCATCAAATAAATCTCATTAGGACACATTCCATGACAAACACTTGTTGAACATCATTAAGTTCACAAGCTGTTAACAAGAGTCCTACGCATTATCCTTGTGATTCTGCCAAAACATTCAGAGTGATACTCTTTAGTATTCACAATGACGAATGGAAATCCTTCTAGTGTCATCATCAAACAGCACTGCGGTAGGTGACTTGCGAGATTCTATATGAATCAAGCTTGTGTCAACTGGATATCGATAAAGGTCCAATAAATGAATTGACGACATAATCAGAAAGATAGTAACTATCTGATTCACTCTTACCGTGTTGTCTGCTTTGAGACGTTCCGGTAATGAGAACTAGCAAGCATGGCAAATCTAATACATCTGTGTTAGAAGACCCTACGCTTTGAGCTGGAAACCCTGTCAAGGAGATTCTTTGAATCTACCTGATCACAGGTACAATATTTATACTGTAAAATGGTCCTACGGAACCGGAGGTTAATCTAACCAAATCCAGACGAATGACAAAGCCATATTCGTCCACCCGCTTTATTGCTAACTGTTTTATTTCAGGATACATAAAGATGGAGATGGTGATGCCTCATTCCAGCTAAAGTTGGATTCATTACCACATGCTCATGCTCAAACTACAAAGACATTCTATAAGCATCAAGATTCAAGAATCATGAAAGCTCAAGAATTAAAGACAAAGACTTCCGCACAAACTCTGATATACAAGATCTTCCTTCAAAGATATCAAGTCTATCAAGGGAGATTGTTAGCAAGATTTCAAGATGATGCAAAGTATGAGCATGTTGGTCAAGACACAAGATCGCAAGGTGGCAAAGACGATCAAGACGGAAGGATAAAGATTTAAAGATCTCAGATGGAAAAGACGAAGTCTAAAGACAATGACAAAGGCTCAAGATCAAAGATCACAAAGCATGAAGGAACAAGCCTACAACGTAGACAGAGACAAAGATCACAAGAGCTTAACGACAAAAGCAATCTCATTGATCTCACGAAGGAGTGTCACAATGAACTCACTTTGGGGGAGATTGTTAGCCTCAAAATATTGAGTCGAACAATAGAAGTTCGTTCAAAACTATATTAGGTCTCGGTCATTAAATTAATATACGTTGTAATAGGCTAGACGGGTAAACGGGCTCTTATTTGTAATCTAATCGGTCGCGTGTATGGGGCGAAAGCCTAAGTAAACCCGAGCTCGGCCCGTAGAATTACTAAAGGCATGCAAGCCTTTTAGTATTAACTATAAATACCCCTCTCCAAAGATGGAGAGGGTGTTGGTTCATTTGTAACTTTTTATTTGCAAGTAATCTACCATATTCTCTCTACTTTCTCTCTCTACATTTCTTCACTCCTTCTTTCTTAATTTCTTGTTCATATTATGAAGTGTAAGTGATTATTTGGGTTTCGACAGGTTAGGATGAAGAATGATATAGGGTAAGAACTTTCTAACTTTCACTAAAAGTCGTAAACTAATGAGGTACAAGACATGCATACATGGCCGTAACGATGGAATAGACATGCATGTTCGTATGAATCCTCATTCGCGTAAAACCAGCAGCTAATTATCAGGTGAGAGGGAAGTAAATTGTTGTTAAATAAAAGTCAAGATACAAATAGACTAAGGCTTAAGATACAAGTTGCTAGACACTTATTTTCTGACCGTTACTGTAACACCCGCCTTGAGGGGCATCGGATTGCGCAGCAAAAATTAACAATTTGGTGTTACTAAATAGCATCCGTCACCACGATAATAGAAAAAGACTCAAATAATACGTTTACCAAACATGTGTTCCATAAATATTCAGAGTTAAAAGTGCGTTTAGGTCCCACAGAATCACAACCACCGTCTATTACAAACCATGAAAAGCAAATTGTTTTCAAATAAAAGACATCGTTTTAAACACCATATGAGATATTGTTTTTGAAAGACTGGAACACACAAGAAGTCTTTCTATAAAATCCTTCACCACACGCACGATACCTCCATGCCATCATTGCCTTTAGCCTTGGTTACCTGGGATAAAACATGTTTAAAACGTCAACAACAAAGTTGAGTGAAATTCATAGAGTTTAAATAAATCAATAAGTAAAACCTTTGAACACATTATTAGTTCTCGGGAAAACAAAGAAACAAATGCAATGTATAGCAACTTCTTTTCTTTCACGCAATAAGCTCATGACACCGAACGTTAACAAAATATATGGCATTTCATGTAACATCCGAGAATTTTCGGAATTTAGAATGACGATTTCAATCTTTGACTTTTAGGGTCTGGCTTGACTTATAAGAACGGACTATCTATAACTATTACCAAGCACACAAACACCTTTAAGACGACTCAAGCAAAAGAGAGCTCTATATTTTTGGATGATTAATACTAGACGCCTACCCCTCTTTATATACTAGAGGGGGTTAGGTTTTACAAGACCAGATAGATCAAATAAAATTAGAAACTATAAAAACAGCATTAAATACTATTTGACTAATCTTCAATCGGCATTAATGTTGAACTTTATCTTGAGCATAAAAACTGTTTGACTAATTTTCAGATCAGCATTAATGTTATTCCAGCTTTGTCCTTGTAGTGTCCTCCATCTTTAATATGTTTTGTCATATCAACTCAAAGATAATTCCTAACAATCTTAATCTTCCCCTATGATAATGTACAAAACCAATAAGCACTATCATTCCCCCTGAAGGCTAATGTGTAGATTAAGAAACTTCCCGCCCTGAATACCATGCACTCTTCTCCTTCTTCCCCTTTTTGTCATATCAAATAGGAGTGCATGTAGATGGTAAAACAAATAAACAAAAATAAGCTTCCCCTTAAACGAACATGTTTACCATATTTTGAACCTCAAACTTATTAAGCTCCAAATAGTAATCATTAAGAAGATCATCTAGGTGCGCTTCTCCATCATCCATAACACGTACGTGCCACTTGCAATTATCCAGCTTAGATGTAATCGTACGACTCTTTTCGAACCTGTAACAAACGACCCAGTCGCTCGTGTTTATACTTTCCGTTAAACACGCTAACAAGCTGTTCCTAATAGAAAGTATCCGCGCATGTTCACGTGAAAGTTCTGCAAAATGAAATAGTCAATTTATCAAATACGTAGGCGCGCACCAAAATGCCTGTAATCTTAAGTGTCCATCAACTTATGTCCATATCAAAAAGTGTCCTAGTCGCAAAGTTGAATGAAATTCCTTTGCACCGAAAGCGCATACCCTTTCAAAGACTATTAACACCAAATGGTCATCAAAAAAATAATCACCATACGAGCCATTTATTCCCATCAATCGTCCGAGATCCAAAACACGTTCCAAAAGTGAGTGTCGTCCGATATCTGTCAACACTAGCTTACATACTAGTTATATCATGACAAAGCAAGCGTGTACTAATTCAAAACGTACAAACTAAAAACTGCCATTTTATAAGTGACCAACTTTCGTCCCAAAAACTATCACAAAGTAGTAACTAAGCTTTCACAGACAGTCTGTATGCAAAAACAGTCACTACTCCAATTGCTCCTTTGCCTTCCCAAGCTTATAAAGTGACATAATTATTCCTGTCACTGAGTCGTCGCAGTTTCCTTCACTAACCACGGTACAAACCAACAGCCAAGCCAGTACTAACTCGTTCTTTTGCTGGCGTACTAAAAATAATTAACGAGCAGTACTAAGTGAAACAAGCGTGAATCCTTGGCAGCTTTGTACTCTTGTCACAATCACACAATATCTTGTTGTTCTTTAAATATATCGTGCTTCATGAAATCAATCATGAAAACTAATTCGACTTGCAATAATCATGTCGATCTATGATTCCTTCCTCCAAGTCAAACTCACTACATCTCAGTTTAGGATTCAATGTTGGTCACAATTACCGTCGACCTCCTCACCAAAGCCAGTCGAAACAATAATAATACTCACCCGTTATTATTACCAGATGTAATTAGCAGCTTGCAGACAACTATCATCTTCATAACATATTACGAATCTCAAAGCTTTCATTCTTGAATCACAAAACAAAACTTAAAAATAAACTTTTTCTGCAAGCCAAACCAAATTCGTCATAATTAACAAACATATTAATCAATACTTATCTTGACGATCGCCGTCTTCCGTTCGAGATTGTAGATAAATGTTTGTGTAGACACTACCTTCATTTTATATAAGACTATGAAGAAGACCAAGAACAAATCCAATACCCTAGCTGCCTTCTGCAGAAGATCTAATCTAGTCTTCTTTTATGTTAATAAAAAGCCCCCCTAAATTTCATTCCATCAGGATCGAGTGTTTCAAAGCAGCCCCTGACAAACAATGAGGAACACTCCATAATCCAAACACACAAAATCTCTTCTCTTTCTGAAATAGTGCCAACAAGACATGCTTATTGTATCTAAGCTAGGGTTCATCGTTGATCCCGGATCAACTCACCATAACCAGTAACAATAATAATGACGATTGATCCCAGATCAATACTAATCATTATTACCAGATGCTATAATACAGCTATATAACAAGAATTCAATCAAAAAGAGGGACTATATGATGATACCAAACCTTCTTTTTCAGAAATTAGGGTTTTGTGGCCCTTCAATAACATCAAGGACATCACACACACCTTGTAGATTCTAGAGTCGAGAGCCCTCGAGGACTGATACCAATTTGTGAAACCACGATCTACACCATATAGGATCAAATAACACTGATTGAAACAACGCAAAGCGTAAAAATAAAGATCACAATCAAATGAAATGAACAGGTTTACATAAGATTAATTACAAAATAAAAACACTAATTAATACTAACTAAAAGAACATAGAATTAATTCATTGACTCATCTAAGACTAACCAAACTAAAACAAAGCACATCGACACACCTTTTAGGGAGACGACTCACATTAAAGAGCTCTATGATAACAGTATGAACATACTAGACGGCCTACGACGCCTACACCCATCTTTAAAATACTTAACCTATAGGGGTTAGGGTTTACAAGACAAAGATAAGAATCAAATAAAATAATGAAAACTATAAATCAAAATCAGCATTAAAAACTATAGACAAATCTTCAATCCACACCAGCATTAAAAGTAGATCTTTAATCTTTTTAATATTCTTTTTTTTATTTTAGCAGATCATGGTAAATACTTACTGTGTTGAACAAAAAATCTTATGAAAAATCTAAATCTTCAATAGGCATTAATGTTGAATCTTATAATAAATGCATTTAAAGATCTTTTTAGAATATCTGAAGCATATTTTATTTATTTTAGCTGAGAGCATATAAATACAACGTTTTGACCTAAATATTCTTTTCAACAATCTCCAAATCTTCCACAAATCAACAAAAAAGATATAATTAACATACAAAACACAAAACCAAAACATACCAAAACAACAATAAAGCAGAAACAAAACCCACCACCAATAACAAAACTCCCACCAAAATCAAAACAAATAAAAACCCCCCCCCCCACCTCCCCCCCAACACCCCACCAACCCCCCCCCACCCCTCTAACACTTATAATCCAAAACCCAACCCAAAAAACACCCCCCAACACTCCCCTACCACGCAAGACAAGACCTAGGAAGACCCATCAAACCCCCATCCACCCCAATCTCCCAGCCACATTAATCCTCCAACTTAATAAGTTTTTGTCATAATCAACTCAAAGTATAATTCCTAACAAACTCAAGCTAAAACTGGTTTGTTTGTGGTCCCATGGTCAGTGCTTTCAACAGGACAACAGTAATCTTGGAAAGAGTGCATGATTTACAAGGCTAGGTGTGGAAAGCAAGATCCCCAACAAAAAGGTCATTCTTACTGCAAAAAACCAACAAATCACTTTCCAATTCGCATTCCCACTTCTCCCCCCCAGGCATTGATGTGAAGTTCAATCCAAGGTGAACTTTAATCGACTCACACTGAACCAGTGAACAGGGATTATAAACAAAGAACAACAAATAAAGAAAAGTAGAGTGATACGACATCAAGAGGATCATGAAGTTCTCCTGTGATGCAACATATAAAAGAGTCTTGAATAGTCAAAGTAGCTATAATAAAACGATGTAAAGCATGGGTGATTGAGACACACAAGGCAGACTCCAGTAAAAAATGAAGTTGAATACTGCACACAACTTGCAAAACAGAATGAGGATGAATAGAAGAACGAGTGAAGCATAGCAATACGTGAACAAATTACGTTTGGCAAATTAAACTGAAAAAAAAATCGGCAGACCACCAACTACTAGGATACGAAACAGGGAACACCCCACCCAATAAAACAACAAACAACAACATCCTTAATTATAATGGGTAAGGAGATATTGTTAATAAATACCACAATAAAAAAAACAGTCGAAAAAAAGAAAAAAAAACACGTCCCAAAACCTCCACCTCCGCCCTGCCAACCCACTTTCCCTTATTTAAAACCAAAACCCAAACAAAAACTATAGAAACTACAAAACAAAAACACACCCTACTCCCGACATGAAAATACCAACCTTCTCCCACAGTAACCCCCTTCCCCCCACTCCATCAACACTCCACTCCACGTTTTCCACTCATTCCCACCAACTTCCCAACCTTCATCCCTCTACCCCCCACACCCCCCCACTCCACACCCCACTCCCCCTTCCACAACAACAATATGAGGAAACTGCAAGACACACACACAAAACACAGCCCGACACCCTCCGCATATAACACACTATTGTAAATAAACACCTTTTTCTCTTTTGTTATAAAATTTGAAAATTGTAAAAGACTTGCCTTCCTCTCTTAATTCTCTCTATTCAATATCGTATGATTCAAGCTGAATCAAGACCTAACATAGACTAGTAATAATAGTATCAAATATAGCAAAAGCACTATTTATAGATTCGTCTTTGGAAATGACGAATTGTTCATATTGTTGTACCAAAAGGTCAATCTTATTATCTTTGACTTGGCTATTACTTTAATGGGTGATTAACAAAGTTTCTCAAATTTATTTTTCCGTATTACACATGAAAATTCTTTCATATTCTTTTTTTGGCAAAGCATTGTAAATAACCATTTTGACTTTGTTATTTTTCGCAAGCCTTTTCTTAAGATCATCACTTTGTTTTTCAAAAGGGACAACCTCATCTAATTTGGTTTTCGGATTTTGTTCAATAGGTTGAAAATCACCGTTGGTAATAACATGCCAAAGATCAAGATCTTTTGATTTTACATACGTTTCGAATCTATTTTTCCAATAAATAAAACTGGTGGTCTTTGCATAGATTGCCCTTCTAGATATTTGTCGGAATCCATAGATCGATCCACGCTTTAAAATACAATATATTTTAAAAATCTTGAGTGACCTCGGCTTCTGATACCAATTGTGGAAACTAGAATGGGGTTGAATAGTTTATTGGTTAATTGGTGTTTTAAAAACTTTGCTTATAAAAACACTAGATTCGAGTATATGAAAGATCAACCAACGATATAAACAACTAATGTGTCTAATTACTTGCAACACAATCATAATACAAACAATAAATATAAGAGTAAGTAAAAGATGGAAGGTAAGAGATACAATAATCAAACCACAACACCGAGATTTATAGTGGTTCGGCTACGAAGCTCTTCTTCGCCCTACTCCACTCCCCGAGTATCCGACTCGAGATTTCACTATATTTTTTTCCGACACCGAGATTAGGCGAAGAAAACCGTTTACACGTCGCTTACGTTGTTTTCTGACACTAAGCTAAATGTCGAGTCTTAATCTTAACTAGAACCAATCTACCACTTCACCAATGTATTTTAAGGACTAAAATACTAACTGACACACGATCAACACAATCGGATGTATACACTATCCGATTTTACACACAAACACAAGATCAAGAAAATAGAGGTTTGGATCTTAGAAGAAGATAGAAGAAATCACTCATCTATAACACTTCGTTTCTTGGCAAATACGAGTGTTCTTCTCTTACACTTGATAGAGGAAGGAAGAAGGTAGAAGATGAGATTGGATCACGTGAAACAAGATTAAACTATGTTAGTGACCAAAAGATTTAGAAAGAGAAAGAAGGTTTTAGTGAGAGAAAGTTATCTAAAAATTCGTGCTAAGAGGTCTGTTTTTCTGCAGAGAATAGTGCAGTATTTATAGCCAGGAAAAACCAACATCTCCTGTGGGCGATCCCGGCGGTCCCAGATATATCAGGGAGCCGCCTCTAGATAGACGCTCCCTTTTTTGTCTTTTAGTGTGGAATGTTAAACCTGGTGTGGAACCTTTCATTTTGGGGAAGAAACCAAATTTGAATTTTTATAATTAAATAAAATATTTCTTTTATATTAAAAAATATTTTGTATATTTTAATTTTTGTAAAAAATCTTTTTTCAAAAATGTAAGCTTTAAGAAAAAAATATTTTCTTGATCACTAATCATGTTTAATGATTTGTTTATTTATACCTTAAGTGATTTACGTCGAAATGGAAATTTACGATTAATAACACGTAAACATTTATTTTTATCGTAGATGTTTTTACATTTTGTTATCTTCAAAACGTATAGGAGCCAAAAAATATAAATAACGTTTTTAGGCATTATTTGTATTAACATATTTGCTTGTCTACTAACTTTGTTTTATAGCACGCCTCCATAGCTTGATTCCTTGGTGCCCCAAGTAAGGGGGAGCATACACCGAGGGGGAACATTTGCAAATTCGTCTTTATTTTTATGTTGCATTCGTCACGAAGTTACTTAGCATTCGTCAAAATACGATTTTCAAGCCGCGCCTCTACAACACTTTTTGCTTCGACAAAAAAAGGGAGAAGATATGTAAGCTGAATCACTAAATACTTATTTAGTAACTTTTAATACATATTAGATTATATTTTCTCATCATCAAAAAGGGGGAGATTGTTAATACAAATATTCGCGTAAAAACGATATTTATATTTAATGATCATCATGTTTTGATAATAACAAATATAATGTCATACTACGTAAAAGTTTAGGTAAACAAGTTATTAAGTCGTAAGTTTACTTGACAACGTCAAATCACTTAAGTTATGTATATAGCATTATTAAACATAGTTAATGATCAAAGAAAAATATTTTCTATTGCATTTAACTTAATCATTTGCATAAACCTTTTCTAATCAAATGATTTCAATTAAACATATGATTAATTATAAGCTAGTTATATTAATCAATAAGACAAAATAAGATTAACCATAAGTAGAAACAATCTTTCCAAATCTTCCAAATCTAGAAAATCTTTCCTTATTTACGTTAAGAAATATTTTCCTTCTAGAAGAATCTAATAAATATGATTTTTAAGTACATAAGAATATTTTGTTAAGATTTGGGGTTAATTACAAAAAGACAAAATATGTCCCAGCTGCAACCTACGGATCCAGCAAAACCAAAGAAGGATCCAGGTGATAGTGGATCGTTGGATCCGTGCGTCCATCTGTTAGGACCAGACTTTGAATTTCAAATGTTAGCTATAAATACCAACCTCATGTCTTTATTTTAGACAACCCTTTCCAATATTTTTCTTTTTAGCTTTTTCATTTTCATATATTTTTTGATGTACTTGTTACATAATCCATTACAAGTGATAACCCTTTCCACTCTTTAGTTAAGAACGTCAAGAAGACGTCATGTCTTCAAGTGGTATTAGTTTGTTGTGTCATCATGTTTGTTATATTCATTCTTACTTTGTATATCTTGTGTTGTGTGTATCATATGTGTATGATAGGTTAGAATTTAGGCCACAAAATACATAGTGTGTTAGATTGGTTCTATCTCGAAGTAGAACTCGGTATTTAGCTTAGTACAGGAAAAAGTGTAAGTGACGTGTACGGTTTTCTCTACTAAAGGAGCTTGTTGAACATAGTGAAGATAACTCTAAAGTTGGGTTACTTTAGGTGGAGTAGAGTAGGTGAAGAGGAGCTTCGTTAGCCACGAACCACTATAAAATATTGTGTCATCGGTTTGATCTTTCTTATCTTTACTTATTTATATTTCGTAGATTGTTTATTTACTTATTACATCGCTATCATATACACTTGTGTATATCTTTTGAATTCACATAAGTCAACAATCTAAGTTTTAATTTTAAAATGGTAAAAACTATTCAACCCCCTTCTAGTTTCCACATAGGTGGCTGACCCCCTTATTGATAAGGGGGCCGCCTATCTGATACTTTTTAGACGACCCAAATTTTGATTTTTCACTAAAAATTATGAGAAAGGTTGTGTTTGGTGAACAATTTGCAGCAAGTCCTATGTAGTGCATGCATTTGACTATATTAAACAAGTATTTATGCATGAATCAACTAAAAGTACATAAAACAAAGATGCATAATTATATCATAATGAGCATGATATCAAGGCATAATGATTAGAGGTCCTAAATAAACTAAGCATGTTCAAGTTCTTCTGATTGAATCGGGTTAACAACACACAAACTAACAATAAAAGTCTAGTTCACATAATAGAGTCTTTATTAAATTATTCTAACAAGTTGAGTCATGCAACATCTTCACTTCTTTTCTTTTCCTAAGTCTCTTTTAATGCCTTTCTGAATGATTTGAATCCACCTCTAACTTCCTCATGCATTTGTTGCGTTTGATTGAGCAAAGAAGTTTGTCACTCGAAGAGAAGATCATCATCTTGTTAAGAAGAAGTGGGAATGTCGTATCTTTGGTAATTAAGTGGTGAAAGGGAGTTGAGAAAGGAGGTAGGATATGGGGTACTAGCACGAGAAATACCATCATCCTCCTCATCATCTCCATGGTGAGATGAAGATCCAATATGATGGGCGGATGATGATGAGACGCAGTGACGGGCTTTTTGGCGCATTCCATGATACTTAGGGTTTTGGGTTGTTTTAGGGCGAGTGGACGCCTGGACTAGATCGAACGAATGTAAATGCCATTGTCAAGATGAGGATAATGCTCCATGACGTATTAAAAAAGGCGAGTCAAGAACATGGCATAAGGTAGATTGGAAGTTGGAGTAGTCCTAGCACTTTTAATTTGCTTGACAAAGAAATAAGCAAGATTATATTGTTCTTCGGCAACAATACAATATAACATGTGAGTGAGACACGCCGAAAGATGGTCCCGGTGGCCTCCTAGTCCGAACACATTCTCGTGAATGAGTTCTTCCCAACGCTTCATGTCTTGTCTTAATTCTTTGGTAAGAATTTGATTAGGTGTGAGAATGACATTTTTGCTTTTGATGGTACGATTAGACTCGACACGTTCTAATTGAAGAAATCGACGAATTTCGTCGAGAGTAGGAAGATCGGTGTGATAAGGTCCTCGGTCTCTTGGAAGAATGCAAGAGATGCAAGATCCCATTCATTTGTGAAGACGGCTTGACCATTGTATGGGATATTAAGAATTTGACCGAATTGTGCAAGTGAGAGAGTGATAAATTCATGTTGAATCAGAATGAGTTTAGGAGGAACCGGACTCCATCGGTTTGGACTTTGACTTAACTTAAAATTCTAGATGAATAGAGGAACAATATGGTCATTTGATTTCGAAAAGACAATTGAAGCGAATGTTGGTGAACAACCGCTCAATGCCGTTGGATTGGTAATAGAGTTGATCCACGACTCGGCCCTCGTGAATACAACGGTTTTCGATGGGTTTATAGAATTGAGCAAGGACGGGAGAAAGACCGGGTTTTTCGGATACTTTAGGGATATATGATTTAGTGAGGGATAATCTCCAACATTGCCTCGAGGCATGTTTATCACCTAAACAAGACAACAAAATAATAAGATATAAAAAATATATATATAGGAAAATGAAATTTAAGACAACACATGTGAAACAAAGATTACTTCGCTCTAAAAATATAACCTAAGTATGTAATCCAAACGCTCCTTATTTAATTTAACTCAACTTAGAATGTCGAAAAATATACATTAAGTTATATATTTCGACACCTAGTGTAAGATCGTCAAGTGTTTCTATGCTTAATAAGTAGAGTAGTGATTATTTCGACTCTAGACTTAAGTTCTTAGAAATAATCCAAACGCCCCTTTACTAAGGAAAGACTTCACCAAAAGCCTTGAATGATATACATTAAGTTGTATGTTTCGACAACTGATATGAGTTCATCAATTGTAAATTATTAAAAGGGGATAAGGTTATTTGGACTCTTGGACTATAATCTTTGTTTGATAATCCATAGCCCCTTTATTGTTGAAATTTTACTAAAAGTATCAAAATATATATGAATTGTATATCTTGATGATTAATACAAGTTTATCATGTGTTTATATACGTAACAAAATGGAGTGATCCAAACACTCCCTAATTTGGCCAAGGATGTCGAAAAATGTATATTGAATTATATACGTTTTGACATTGGATATGTGTTCATTTTTTACATGTTTTTAGCATAAACTCAAAAATGTATGTAGCATTATTTATATATTATATATATATATATATATATAGTAGGGGATCAGTGAGAAGTAAATTAACTATAAGAAGTGGCGGAGAAGTGACTAAAAACTACACATTTGAGATGCAAGACTTGCATTAGATACATTTCTATTCAGTTAGATGCACCATTTTGAGTTTCGAAAGTTGATTTGATGTGTCAATGGTGCAAATTAATTTTCATGATTTCGGCACATGTAGAGGAACAAAAAACAAGAGAAATTCATGGGAAATGATATATATACGTATATGCATCATATATTAAAAGTTAGAAAAACACATATGATGCATTATAATAAATCTAAGGATTATAGAGATGCATCTAATTTAATTCGGTGCAATCTCTGAATATGCGGTTATAGTTACTTCTTATCCTTCTTAATTTTTTAAGAAAACTTCTTATGTTGATTTGTAAACTCTATAGATATTTTATATATTTATATATATATAAATATATATATATATATATATATAAAATTTAGACCCAAAAGAAAGTTTGTGAATTAATCCTATTTCAAATTTGAATACCTACTACTACGGGAATCATGATAGTTACGAATTTGCTTAATCCTAATCACAAAAACAAAAAAAAATATTGAAAAATTCCCAATTTTGATTTTGAACAAAATCGGATGAAATTGAAAGAGAAAAGAATTGAAATGCTTACAATAGAAGTTGTTAATCGCGTTATTGATGTTTGCCCCTTGCGAAATTGGATTGGATTTGAGTTAGGAGGTTAGATTTTGAAGTTTTGGTAATGATGTTTTCGTCACAGTAATTGCAGAGGAAATAGTGGAAGTGAAAAAAATGGGGTGTTTGTTTGAAATTTGACTGAAGGGAAGGTTTGGCATGAATTTAAATGGACTCCCCTCTTAGTGATAAGGGGGTTGCCCTCCATTACACGGTCGGTCCCCTTAAAGCTAAGGGGGTTGCCTATCTGACGACCAAATTTTCTTGGTTGTTTGATTTTAACTAGTTTTTATTAGTATACAACTATTAAAATACGACGAAAGATACTAGTAATATTATTTGTAATAATCTATTTCTCGAGAAATAACGTTGAAGTTATATAAGAGACATTACTCGACATGTTCAATTAACATTTTGTTAATTAAATAAGCTTTAATAATTTTGGATGAAATATTTAAGTTGCCGAGATTTTAGAACGAGAAAAGGTTTAGAGGAGATTGACGGAATTTGGTTGACATTTTAATTAACCTTTTGTCAATTAAAAATACTTTGATTATTTCGGATGAGATAACCAAGTTGTCAAGCCAAGATAAGATTTAACGAAGATTAAGTGACGTTTTCAATTAACCTCTCGTTAATTGAATATATTAATTACTTCGGATGAAATAATTAATTGTCACGATTTAGAGTGTTTACGTGACGTGAATAAAAGAGTAAGATAGAGTCAATGCTCGATAAGCCGGTTCCTATAGACGTTGTTCCTTGAAGCGGATATCGTAGTTGAAGGGAGTTTGTTTCATTCATAGTGTCATGCCTTTTCGGCGCTTGCATATAATTATTGACTAATCCTACTTCTATGTTGATTATTACCCACCGAACTCACCTTCCTTCTTCTACGCGAGTTCACTACTTGTGGACATAGAAGATTTCCGTTTTATAGAGGTATGTAGTGAGTCCTAATTTAACTACGGGAGAGCAAAGTTCATCATGAACAATTTCTTGCTTTTTACTTAATTCAATATAACCAATCAAATGATACTTCTAGTCACGACACTATTTTCTCAAGCTTAATTCTTATTCTATTAACTATAATTCTTTTAGCATATTGACACATATCTATTTAACACTTAACACATAATACTATGTTTCTAAATAGTGAGACATGATGTCATTTCATTCTGCCTATGATGTATTGTCAATGAGATAGTGAGAGTATTGTTACCTTTAATGAATTTTTTGTATGTAGCTCATAGCATTTGATAACTCATCTTGAGGTGAAGGCATACCTAATCTTCAATTCACTTGTCGAGTTCCAAAAATTATTTCCAAGCATATCTACCTATATATGAGAAATTTACCATTTGGTCCCCAATATCTCATGGGTCCGAAATTGTTAGTGTCAAACATCCTTTGCATATTTTGCATTTGATTTAGATGTATATATGGTGGACACATTCCCCATAGACCATAGTTTGGTTGTTGTGAATAATTCCACATTGTGGGAAATGTATTTTTGGTAATTTTGTCTATCTTGATTTCTCCTAGGTTGTGGTGTTTAGACCGAGGGTGAGTATTATTTGTTCTTTTTAGAGGAGGGGTTTTTGATCTCATTTCGGGTTTAGTAAATCCGACTCTGGGTTTTAAGGAAGGTTTATAAAAACTTTTTTACTTCATCGTTCGCTTGCATAGATGTTAGTATTGTTTATAAGGATATATTTAGGTTTTTGGGATTTTGATTTGATTCTATTAATTTTTTTTAATAGTATTAAGGTTCAAGCTCTTGTGACTTTTCTAAATTTTTCTTGTTTAATCTCATTGTTGATGCTTTCGGTCGAATTAAATCCTAGGACCGATTGTGGTGGGGGGGGGCACCGGGTGGTTTTCGAAGACTTACATTTTCTTAAAGTGAGTGAGTGCTATTTTCATGTTAAATTGATTAAGCATTAGAGATTTTTCTTCTTAAGTTTTTCATTTTCTTATTTAAGATATTGTTTATTTTACTTTTTTCATTAGTTTCTTTACCTTTTTATAATTTAGTTATTTATTTTTTATTATGTACTTCATTTTTCTAGAGTTGTGGTAGTTTTTTTAGTAATTTATTTTTAGCCATGACTTTTAGACCTACTTTTGCATAATCGATTATACTCACTATCTAAGTCTTTTTCATCTAACGACGATAAATAATCACTAAAAAATTCGTTTCAGAAAGTACCTCATTGGATGCTTTAGCCATAAGATACCAATTTTTCGTTTTTAGTCTTTTCTTTTTTGTCTTCATCGCTATCACTCCTTATTACTCCACGAAGGCTCTTTATTATAGATTTTAATGTTTTGGGCATTCTCCGATGAGATGATTTGGATCTCCACATCTAAAGCATTTTCTTTCGCTTTTGCCATTCTTGTCATCTTTACTCCTTTGAAATGACATTCTTTCATCGCGTGGTTGTTTTACAAATCTTCCTCGTCTTTTGAAAAATTTATTCAAGTCTCTCACGGCCATGGCGTATTCTTCGTCTTCACTATCGGAGATTGAACTATCCTCATCACTAGATTCATTTTTAGCCTTCAAGACAAGAGATCTACTTTGTTCTTTTTGGCCCCTTTTCGACCTTTTAGATTCTTTCTTTTTTATCACTTCATAAATTTCAATTTTCTAATAGTTTGTCAAGTGATAGTGATGTCAATTCCTTAGCTTTCAATAGCCGTAACGTTGCAGCCATTTTGTATGCAGTGCCCTAAGAAATTTTCTAACATAGTTCTTGCTAGAAAAACCTTTACCAAGTGCTTTTAGACTAGTAATAATAGTATTAAATCTAGCAAATCCATTATCTATCGATTCCTCTTTCGGAATCATAAATTGTTCATATTGTTGAACAAGAAGATCTATTTTATTATCTTTGACTTGACTATTACCTTGGTGAGTGATTAATAAAGTATCCTAAATTTCTTTTGCGGTTTTACACATAAAAATTCTTTCGTATTCTTTACGTGGCAAAGCATTATAAATTACCATTTTAGCTTCATTATTTTTGGCAAGTTTCTTTTTAAGATCATCTCTTTGTTTCTCAAATGGTACAATTTCATCCTTTTTAGTTTCGGGATTATTTTGAACGAGAGGAAAATCACCTTAGATAATAATATGTCAAAGATCTAGATCTTTTGATTTCACATAAGTTTCGAATCTATTTTTCCAATAAATGAATCCATCACTTTCAAATAGTGGTGGTCTTTGCATAGATTGCCCTTCTAAATATTTTTTCGATTCCATAGATCGATTCAAGTTTTAAAATACAATTTATTTTAAAAATCTTGTTTGACGTGGCTTCTGATACCAATTGTGGAAAACTAGAAGGGGGGTTGAATAGTTTACCGCTTTTTAATTTAATGTATTGTTTGTTTATAAAAACTTACACACAATATGAACAATTTAACTAAGTAAATGAATATATCAAGATAATAATATGAAAGTAAGAGGATAAGAGTTAGAAAAAATCAACCACAACACAGGATTTATAGTGGTTTAGTAACGAAGTACCTCTTCGCCCTACTCCACTCCTGAGTACCCAACTCAGAGTTCTCATTACTATGTCAAAAACTCCCATTAGCAGAGAAACCGTACAAGTAGCTTACACCAATTTCCGACACAAAGCCAAATGTCGAGTTCTAATCTTAGCTAGAACCAATCTACCACACACCTTGTATTTTGAGGACTAAAATACTAACTGCACTATCAACACTTTACTTCACCTAAACACTAACACGATCACTCTGATCTATCTATACTCACTATGATCACCACGATCTAACCATACTCTTTATGATCACCACGATCCACTATTACACACAATTACACAAGATATGATACAATCGTAACAATGTTACGAGCTAAGCTATAACACTTCGTAACTTGTGGTAGGAAGTATTCTTCTCTTGCACTTGAGGATCTAAGCTTGAATCACTTGAAAATAAATGCTTAAGATTAAATGATCAAAGGAATGTAAGTGAATGTAAACTGATTTTAGAACATAAAGAAAATGTGTGCAAAAGGTGAAAAATTAGTTGGATCAATTCTGCATGTTTATTAGGCAGTTGAGAGCGTTCGACTGGACCGGCTCCTTAGCTTCTATGTCGCCCACTTATTCACTAAGGGGCCGCCGAAGCCAGGCGGCTCCCTTTTTTGTCTTTTTCAAGGGAGGTGTTTCCTGGATCAAATATATCCGTTTTTAGGTGGAAAATTTGAATTCAAAACATTTATTTTGAATAAAACATTTTGTAACATTTTATAAAAAGATGTGAGGTTGAATAAAAATTCCTTTTGATCATAAAATGCATTAAGCATTTATTTATTCATACCTTTAAGTGATTAAATTTCCGAAATGAAAATTAATGACTAATTACTTGTTTACGTTTAATTTTACATCGAACGTCTTTATATTTTGTGATTATCAAAACGTAGAGAGGTCGAAAAATATTAATAACGTTTTTAGACATTATTTCTATCAACAGATTGTAAAAACTGTTGTCTATAATAAACAGTAAAATTTAGTAGGCGATATACATATTATTGAGAAGAAAATTGTACAACCTATTAGTAAACGCCAATTTGGCGTGTCTCGACTCGAACCAATACAATTAGTTAACAAGTTATAATTAACAGTTTGAGCACCCCTTTTGTCAATACTTTTAACCTTTTACGCTAAACATCAAATTTTAAAAGACTTATACGGTGGAAATAAGTGTTTGAGTGATATTACAACAATATCCGAAGATTATAATAAACATGGGAGTAAAATCCTACGTATCTTTATAATCTTCGATATTGTTTGTAATATACTTTACTAACACTTATGTCTCGTATATGTTTTGTAAATTTGATGTTTAGCGCAAAAAGGTTAAAAAGTATTGACAAAAGGGGTGCTCGAAAACTGTTAATTATACTTGTTAACTAGAATTGTATTGAGTTCGGAGTCTGAGACACGCCAATGGCGTTACTAATAGGTTGTACAATTTTCTTCTCAATAATATGTATATCGCCTACTAAGTTTTTACTTGTTTTTATAGCAACAGTTTTACAATCTGTTGATAGAAATAATGCCTAAAAACATTATTAATATTTCTCGACCTCTCCACGTTTTGATGATCACAAAATATAAAGACGTTCGATTAATGTAAAATTAAACGTAAACAAGTAATTAGTACATTAATTTTCATTTCGAAATTTAATCACTTAAAGGTATTTATTATATAATAAATGCTTAGATGCATTTTTATGATCAAAGGAATTTTTTTTTACATCCTCACTCTTTTTATAAAATGTTACAAATGTTTTATTCAAAATAAATGTTTTGGAATTCAAATTTTCACATAAACTGGATTTATTTGATCCAGGAATCACCTCCCTTGAAAAATGACCAAAAAAGGGAGCGCCTGGCTCCATCGGGCGGCCCCCTTAGTGTAAGGGGCCGACGATAGGGCTAAGGAGCCGGCCAGTCCAAAATCGCTCTCAACTTTGCACTATAAAAGCAGATTGTTCTAAATAATTTTTTTCCCTTTTGCATAACATTTTCTTCTGTGTCTAAAATCAGTTTACATTCCTTACTTCCTTTATCATTTAATCTTAAAGCATTATTTTTCAAGTGATTCAAGCCTTAGATCTCTCAGTGCAAGAGGAAGAATTTACTTCCTACCATCAAGTCGATAGTGTTTTAGCTTAGTCGAAACATTGTTACGATTGTATCATATCTTGGGTAATTGTGTGTAATAGTGGGAGGTGTGATCATAAAGACTATGGTTAGATCGTGGTGATCATAGTGAGTATAGATAGATCAGAGTGATCGTGTTAGTGTTTAGGGTGAGTGAGTGTTGATAGTGCAGTTTAGTATTTTTGTCCTTCAAAATACTAGGTGTTGTTGGTAGATGGGTTCTAGATAAGATTAGAACTCGAACATTTTGGCTTTGTGTGCACAAAAAGTGTTATTTCACACAAATCACGATTATCCATCCGCATCGTACTTTTACTAACATCCTAGAAATGTTAATATAAATATTAATGCACATTTTGACCATCTTTTGTGCAAAAAACAGTGATATTACGCCCAACTCTTAACCAAACATGCCACACTTTTACTAACTTCCAACAAAAAATAATGCGTATTTTGACTATTTCTAGTGCACAAACGAGTGTTATTTCACACAACTCATGATTATCAAAAACTCATCACACTTTTACTAACTTTCTAAAAACTATCACACATTTAACATATATTTAATGCACAAAAGAGTAATATTTCATACGACTCGCAATTACCCAAACATATCACATTGTTTA
The DNA here is from genome assembly GCA_026074375.1 of Tanacetum coccineum. Lineage (NCBI taxonomy): Eukaryota > Viridiplantae > Streptophyta > Magnoliopsida > Asterales > Asteraceae > Tanacetum > Tanacetum coccineum. The sequence continues at coordinate 84,953 of BQNB010008447.1, forward strand.
TAAACAATCTATAAACATTGATGCATTTAGGCATTTTAATGCACAAAACATGTATAATTAAATCTGATCAACATTTTATTAGAACACATATTAACAAAGAAATTGTAGGTTAATAAAAATCATTACCTATGAAATATGAAGTTTTTGACGGTTGATCGTTGTTCCTCTGGATTCGCCTATCATCACGTACTGGCCATCTCTTATGTTATTAAAACCTGATACTTCTTCTTTTTGCTGTTAATTATAACGAGAAAAATCACCACTTTTGTTCCTAGAATTACCAATTGGAAATTCAGTCGCAATTAAATCATAAAACAATGATCAAAACAATAGTTGAATAGTTGTGTAGAGAATGAATAATTGAAGAGAAAGAGAATGAATAGTCGGAGAATCACCATTTTTGCTCCTAGAATCACCATTTTAGAGAATGAACGGTTGGAGAGAGAGAGTGTGATATGATAATTGAAGAGAGAGAAAGTTTGGATCTGGTGAATGAATAATCGGGGTGTTTGTTTAGTTTGTTTATGTTATAGGAATAAAAGACTTTTTTGCCCTTCCAGACTTAATTAAGATTATGGTTTAATCTTATCCATTGATTTTAAATCAATGGTCAAAAATCCTTCTTATCTTTTTTACGATTAAAAGTCTTTTTATTTTAACTCTCCTCTATATATATATATATATATGTATAGAGATTGGTTCAAATAGAAAGGGTTTTAAGATAGAAATGATAAAAAGTCTATGTTATTAATTGTAATAAATTCATTAAACACTATCATTAATTATAATATAACACTGTCATTAATTTTAATAAAACACATCATTATATGTGTCAAAAGACTTTGTTTGTCACTAAAAATGTGTCATAAAAATTGGTGTGTCATTACAAATGCTTTTAAAAATTTAGTGTGTCACTACAAATGTACTAAAATGTTAGCGTGTCGGTACAAATGTGTCAAAAAAAACCAGTGTGTCATTACATATGCAAAAGAAAATTTGGTGTGTCACTACAAATGTACTAATATTTAGTGTGACACTACAAATGCATAAAAAAAACCAGTGTGTCATTACGTATGTAAAAAAAATTTTAGTGTGTCATAAATAAAAGTAAAGAAAAATTAGTGTGTCACTATAATATAACAAGGATAAAGTCCTTGTAATTAATAGAAAAAAAAATCATATGAAATGGATCAAACAACATTTATTCTTCATTAATGAAGAGTTATTTATTAAACACAATTATTGATCAATTTTTTGCTAGTTTCATCCAACCATCTAAAATCCTTCTTATTCTTTTTATACTAATATACTTTTCACAATAACCACACCCATATATATGTGTGGTTATTGTGAAATATAGTTAGTGGTAAAAAGTATAGAAAGGAATTTGGAATCAATACAAAATAAATTAATGGATAAGATCAAAATAGGTTATTAATGAAAGTTAATTAATTTTAATGGGTCATTATGTGTAATTTTAAAACTCAAAAGGATATAATGGTCTTTTAGTGTAGAATCAAACGTTTTCTTGGTATCAAAAATCTAATGACATGTCCAGATTTAATGACATACACGTTTCAAAATATTTAGAAAATTTTCTTGATTGTTATACTATTAACAAGGTTTTTAGCCCGCGCTTCGCTGCGGAGCGCGGGGCTAAAATGAAATATGTATAATGAGTGCGAAGCGCGGGGCTAAAATTAAATATGTATAATGAGTTAGTTAAGTTCGTGTACATAGCAAAGTGTAAAAAATGTCAGCCAAGTAAAGCCATTAACTCTGAAGCTGTAGTTGCCCTGTTGTCCTACCCCTTTACCTCATCCAAAAGTTGTACGTATCGTATCCGGTTCACATGACTCTCCGTCTTTGACAACAACCTCCTACTTGCAGTGTCTCTCTTTGCGCTATTTATCACTCTCTCAGCAGATCGCACTCTTATCATTGGCGACATAGGAAAGTTAACCTGCATTGCAGACTTGTAAGTATTTTTGCTGCAACTATAACATGCAAAATTGAGCACTTGAGCAATCAAATATCCAAGTTAGTTGTAGCAATAGTGTATTGTTTGATTGTATAGATTCTAATGTTCATCATTTTTACTGTTGGTTTCAGTCCCTAATGCAATAAAGTCATCAACTATAATATGCACAATTCATGACAATGTCTACAAAATACTTGAACTAATAGTATAAAAACTATAATATGCGCAACCTCTGCTTTCTTTGCCTTCTTCTCATCCTTGGTTTTCTTAATCATTTCCTTGATATCACTACAAATTGTTGTCAACGTCATCTCAATCAAAAGGCCGTTCGGCGCGTTATCACTATTTCTTCTTTCAAGCCTAAACAACTTGAAATCGTTGATCGAGTAAATCACACATAGTAATTAAAACAACATTTAGCCATCAACTATTAATTAAAATAAAACGAAATCGCATCCCGCGCGATGCGGCGACGGGTACCCGTGTGATTATATTTTTCGACGAAAACCTTTTTCAAAGTACATTTTATGGCACACTTTTCAGCTCTATAATGACTAATGAGTTAAAATTGAACTAGTGATAGTATCAACTATATAGAAAGAGAATGTACAATAAAAGTAGTTTTAATGAGATGTTACAAGTTAAATGGGCTCTTACAAGTTGAAGAGCCATTACAATTTTAGGAATTTAAGACATTTAATGGATTGTTACAAATAATGGGTTGTCACCGCTTATACAATTAAAGATATTAATGGGCTGTTACAACTTATACATTTAATTTCTAAGAATAATATTGACCATGCAGTAGAAAAAAAGGGGCTGTGATAATAGGATGAATAATATTATTAAATCTGATTTCAATTGTTTACCTACTCCCTTCGTCTCAAAATTATTGTCTCCTATTGACTTTTTCGGTCTTTTTCTTCGAACTTTGACCTTAAATATTTTGGTTTGTGTTATGTTATACTTAATGCAAAATATATGAATTGATTGGTTTTTGATTGTATTTTTATTGTTATAATTTCCATCAAGTATTATATAACACAAACAAAAATATTTAAAGTCAAATTTGAAAGAAAAAGACTTAAAAAGTCAATAGGGGACAATAAATTTGGGACGGAGAGAGTATTAGTTTTTAAAACATGAATGAGTCACGTATGGTTCATATCTCAATGACTTTCTTCACTTAGATATCTAGCACTCACTATTGACCTGTATGGCCTCATATCAACTCCAGTCTAAAGCACACCATGCTTCATAATTTTTTTCTTGTTCTCCACATCTATACACGTTAATTTTTTCTTCTCCATACTCTTTCTCCTAAGTCATCACCTAACACAAAGCCCATATCTAAATCTTTATCTAGAGACACTTCAGACAATCACACACCTCTTTTTAATAAGCATGCAATATATCAAAAAATAAGAATAATATGCCCAAACGAAAATAGCATATATTATTTATAAAAGCAAAAATAATACAAACATAACACGTATAAAATTAGAAAGAAAACACACACACACACACACACACACACACACATATATATATACATATACATACATACATATACATACATACATATACATACATACATATACATACATACATACATATACATACATACATATACATACATACATATATATACATACATATATATACATACATATATATATATATATATAGAGTTAGGATCAAATAAAAAGTTTTCTTAAAATAAAAAAGGATAAGAATTAACTATAACCGCATATCCGAGATGCACCGACTTAAATTAGATGCATCTCTATAATCTTAGATGCATTATAACGCATCATAATGTGGTTTCTAACTTTTAATTAGATGCATTATACGTATATTAGAAGCATTTCATTTTTTCTTTTGTTTTTTGTTCCTCTGCATGTGCCAAAATCATGAAAATCAGTTTGCACCATCTACGCATCAAATTAACATTCGAAACTCAAAATGGTGCATCTAAATGAATAAAAATGCATCTAATGCAAGTTGTTGCATCTCAAATGTGTAGTTTTAGTCACTTCTCACCACTTCTTATTTTAATTTACTTCTCACTGGATCCCTACTCTCTCTCTCTCTCTCTCTCTCTCTCTATATATATATATATATATATATATATTAATTACAAACCCCCAACGGCTATATACTGGCTCTTTTCCAAAACTTTTTTTAATAAACCTTATACACACAATATAAATACCCCTTTACCCAAAATATTTTTTACACACTTTCAAATATCAAACACACATTTTATATACTTTCATCATTGAAAAAAAATGTCGGACTTTCCAAACGACTTCACAAGCTACATGAACCTCCTCGGGATGTCGAACCCGAACACGTCTTCTTCGTCAAACCCAACCACGACTCCCCTTCACCAATTTCGGGTACCCTCCTCCGGCCCCCGAGCAAATTCATCAATTTCAACAACAACAATTAAATAACGACTTCCAAAATTTACAACATAACCCACCACTTTTCCCACAACAAGAACAAAACCCCTTCGACCAAAAAACGCGTTAAACGCGCATCCAAAAAATCCAAAGAGCCCATTTCCGAAAAAAAATCCCGACGTGTCGGGTTGTTCTTTACGTTGGCAACCGGATGAGGAAAATTTACTTGCCGCGTGTTGGGTTGCCGTTTCCGTGGATCCGAATATTGGCGTAGGACAAACCAAAGACACTTTTTGGTATCGAATTTTGAACGCGTTCAATGATAAAAAATTTCAAAAGCATAACAAGGACATGTTGACTAGAAAATGGCATACGTTAAACCATAATTGCCAAAAGTTCAACGCGATTTACATATGATGCACGCGTTTGGAAAAAAGTGAGGAAAATGAAATGGATGTTATGAAACGGGCTAAATAAACTTACCGGGACGAGAACAAATTAATCCCGTTTGTCCAAGAGGACGCGTGGGAAATCTTGCGATCCCACTCCAAATGGGACGCGCCCGAACCAGTTGATTTAACCG
>BQNB010008448.1:1780-16445 GCA_026074375.1 Tanacetum coccineum
CAAAAAAAAAAATTCGCAAAAAAATAAAAAATAAAAAAATAAAATTCTAACGCGACGCAACAACGCGTAAGACCATAAAAAAAACTACTTAACACGATACTGAAAAAGTAAACCCGCACTATTAAATATGAGACCGACAAAATAAACTCGCACAAAATTAAAGGAAAAAAAAGAATTAATGACACGCAACAACGCACGAAAAATTAACGCCCCGCAGTAACGTGCAAGAAAAAATAAACTTACACTATTAAACATAAAAAAAACGCGCGAAAAAACAAATAAAAATAAATAAATAAATAAAAATAAAAAATTAACGTCCCGCAACAACGCGCGAAAAATTAACGCCCGCAGCAACGCGCGGATAATCTTGCTTGTTGATAACTGTTATCAGTTTGTAATCAAAAGATAAAGAAAATAATACAATAATATTTTAAGTTGATTGGGGATGAAGAACAATTAGAGAAGATAATGACAAGCGTGACTGATTAGGTTTTAGGTATTCAATCGCTAAAATTTGGACAAATGCTATTACAATGTGAGATGCACGTGTTAAGTTAACTTTATATTTTCTACTGCATTATTACATATATTGGTACCCCCAAAACAGTAAATAGTTGTGAGGCTTATATATGAACCACTTAATGACACACGGTCTGTAAACCCTTTTTTAACTTGTATCCCTTATTCCCTGATTGAAAAAAGCGGAGAAAGGCACCGGCATAATATTTTCATTCTTTGCATTCTTTACTTTTTTTAAGGGAATTAAAATGTTGGAAAGAGAATCAAAAATTTACCTCCCGTTTCCATTCTTTGTGTCACGCAAACAAAAGAATTGATTCTCGTTTCCATTTTCATAATTCATTTTCATCCTACTCTTGAGTTCATCACGTATAAATTAAGATTTATTGATAGAGTTTGGCTATTGAATTTAATGTTTACATATAAATTCAAGCTTTTCGAGCCGAGTTCTAGCCTTATTCGAGCCGAGCTCAAACCTAAATGATTAAAGCTCGTCAAGCTATCAAGCTATCAAGTCAAGCTCAATTATATTTTATATTTTTCGAGCCGAGCTTAAACCCTGTCAAGCTCAAACTCGATTTGACTGGATTACAGCAATATTTTGAACATCTTAGTCCGATCTCTATTGCTACATGAACATCATATTAGTTAATTTGAATATTTTATTATATCTTAAAACCTTTTTTTAACATTATATCTTAAAACCTTACTACTCAAAACTCTAATGCAACAAATATCTGAAGCTCACAACCTTAATTAACATTTTAGTCCGAGCTATTTCATTTCCTAAAAGCTAGTGTTCTGTTTGTACATTAGTGGTTGTTGATACAAAAGTTGGACGATCCTTGCTTAGGTCCGAATTAAGTGTAATACGGATCTGTTAGGCTCCGATTCCTGTATCAATTAAGTCTTGATGTATGAGACCTGCGCACTAAGAAAACAAAGCACCGTTAGGCTTACCGTGGGATTGTCTCCCACGATTATCCTCCGGCGTGAGAGTAAGTAATCGGTTTAGGTTTTAGTAGAAAGTTAGGGTTATGAGGGCGTACCTTAGATGAGAGCCGAGGTGCTCTCTATATACTCACCAAACCCTAATGGGCTTTGTCCCATTAATTAGGTTAGTATCCGAGAGGTCTCACCGTTATTTAGTATTCGCCGTTATTTAGTAACTAGTGGGCCCACCTCATGATTATGACTCGTTCGTAACGGGTGTTCTAGATACCTGCGCACGTGTGCGCTAGTTGGGCCTCATGGGCCTAAATCCTCGTCGTGATAGCCCATATGTCATGGGCTTCCCCATAGGCAGTACCATTTGGGCCTTGGAAGCCCGTATTGATGTCGCTATGGCCCATTCATCATGGGCCTGGGTATAAGTACTATTCGTGGGTCGGGTGCATGACCCGAGGTTGGACTATACGTCATCATGTCCCCCAGTCTAGTATGCGCTTGGTAAGACCGCGGATGCTAGACTACAAATAGTCGCGGTAAATATCCCTGGATGCGTATTGTGGAAGAAACAAGAAATTGTCCCGCCCAAAACAATGAATCTGGTCAACTTGAGTCGCAAAAATGCCTCTTCGTAATTTGTGAGAAGGTAGCTAGAACATAGCTTATACGTTTCCCCCTACCACACGATTAGGACAAGTGGGGGACACGTGTTCCTCATCCGGCGTCGTGTCGGTAACAACTTGCCCAATATAAGGGTTCGCCTCCATTACACTGTTATTGCCACAGTAAAAAAAATCTCTTCCACCACCATTGATAAAGCTGCCATTAATCATCAAAAATCAGACACAGGTAATACGCGCGTGCGCATCCAAACCCTTGCTTCGCAAATCATGGTGTTGCAACTTACTGATTTTACATCAGAAATAACAGATGAGGAACTTCGTGAGTTCACATCTGAGTATTACATCCCATTCGCATTGCACCCGGTAGTGCCGGCTGCGAGTGCGAGTATAGCGGATTTCCCAGAGGGGAAGGTTGGGGTATACACACGGTTCTTTGAGTTTGCCAATCAACGTGTACCCCTTTCGTTGTTTATGTGCAACGTCCTGAATTATTATCATCTTCATATTTCCCAATTGCACTGCATAGGCGCGGAAAAAATAACCAATTTCGAGGTTAATTGCCGCCTATTGGCAATTAATCCCACGGTCCATTTGTTCCGCGCCTTCTATCACACCTCTTGGTCAAACGGATGGGTATCGTTTTCCAAGCGCGCCGGGCGTTTGCAGTGCTATACCGAAAAATTAGATGCGCTAAGGCGTTGGAGGGAGATGTTCTTCTGGGTAGATGATGCGTTGCCCTGGGACTTCGCATTCTATACTCAGGAGTCATTTGCGAGGGATGAGCGTCCACCCCCCGGGTCGTATAGTATGGAGGATGCGGAACTTATAAATGGAGTCGTATCCCTCTCAACGCTACGAAGCCTTTCTATGCCACATGGGCATTAGTCGTAATTATTTCCAAAGCCCTGAGGAAGTGCCGACGTTTATAGGCGATGACGGCCAGGGTGGGTGCTTGTCCTTCCTTCTCCCTCGCTTAGTAGTGTAAGCGCTCTTTCTTATTTAAGCTTATGTAACCATTTGTTTTTTGTTTTCGTTTTGTGTTGCGCAGAAATGGATTTGTTTAGCGTGGTTCATTTGAGTAAGCCCAAGCGGGTGACCGAGGGGGTGCGCTCTTTAAGAGATGGTGAGGAGCCGCTGGTCCCCTGCCGAGGGGGGGGGGGGGGGGGGGGGGGGGGGGGGGGGGGGGGGGGGGGGGGTGGGGGTGGGGGGGGGGGGGGGGGGGGGGGGTGGGGGGTTGGTGGGGGGGGGTGGGGGGGGGGGGGGGGTGGGGGGGGGGGGGGTGGTGTTGGGTTGTTTGTGGTTCCCTAGGACTTCGCATTCTATACTCAGGGGTCATTGCCGAGGGATGAGCGTCCACCCCCCGGGTCGTATAGTATGGAGGATGCGGAACTTATAAATGAGAACCGTATCCCTATCAACGCATACTCGGAAGCCTTTCTATGCCACATGGGCATTAGTCGTAATTATTTCCGAAGCCCTGAGGAAGTGCCGACGTTTATAGGCGATGACGGCCAGGGTGGGTGCTTGTCCTTCCTTCTCCCTCGCTTAGTAGTGTAAGCGCTCTTTCTTATTTAAGCTTATGTAACCATTTGTTTTTTGTTTTCGTTTTGTGTTGCGCAGAAATGGATTTGTTTAGCGTGGTTCATTTGAGTAAGCCCAAGCTGGTGACCGAGGGGGTGCGCCCTTTAAGAGATGGTGAGGAGCCGCTGTTGGAAAGTACTGCAGGGCGCACAATGGAACTTGTGCTGGAGCAACCAGAGGTTGAGAGTACTGATGTATTAGCACCCACACCACTGCGCAGTGTACCAGGTGCAACTGTGGAGCCCCCCAGGCTAGACGCAACAAGCGTTGGTTCTTCAGAGGATGCTGATGTCGCAGGGGCTGAAAGTGAGGCTGGAGAAGTTGACTCTGGGTTGAAACGCAAGAGGGCCACCAGTGATGACGGCGCGGGCACGTCAAAGAGGGTGCGTCATGTCAGTCTAGGTGGTAGTACATCGACTGAGGAGGAAACCCCGGATGCGCCACCCACGCTTGCTGCTAAGGAGGTGACCGAGACTCCTCCCCCCAAGTAAGTAATTTAGCCTCTATGTCCGTCCAGTAATAGTGTTTATTGTACGCAATCATAATAAAGTAATGTGGAATCCTCATTATTGGTTGGTTGTTTGCTATTTGTGCGCAGTGTCGAGGCTACTAGCGATTCCTCTGCGCCGGTGACGCATGCTGGACAGTCCCCTCCCCAGACTAGTCCCCTGACTGCTGATGACATATCAAGGAGGGATCGGGAGACGGGTCCCAAGCCATTTGAGGGTATGTCAGTGGATCAGCTTATGGAGGAGTTGGATATGGTCACTGCGCAGCAAGCCGCGCTGGTGGCGCAGCTGAGAGCAAGGTTTTCTAGTGAACGCGGCCAGAGTGTACAGAAGGATGAAGAGATTCTGCTGCTGAAGACACAGTTGGCGGATGCGCAGGCCGAGGCAGAGTCGTCGAGGTCTCATGCACAAAAGCTTGCCGAGGAAAAAATGGCACTGCTTGTCAAGGTAGAGCATGAGCGTGCGAATTCTGCGGATTACAAGGCAAGTTGTCACTGGGCAGTGAAGTATTTGGAGGGCGGTAAGAACAACCATTTTGCTGGGCTGGATGAGTTTCGCCAGAGAGTGGAGGAGCTGTTGGAGAAGCAGGAGGAGAAGTTATGCAAACTCAGTATTGAGTATGATGAGGAGCTTTACCCTCACATGTTGTCCGCTATTGCTGAGCGCAGGTGGCTCATAAGCCATGGTCTGCGCCTTGCTGCCATGGGCGCTTTGGAATCTCAGGAGGTCAAGCAGTCCTTTGGGGATGTTGTGAAGTGTGCATTGGCACGTGGTAAGGCGGAAGCGGTGGAGGAACTGCATGAAAAGAAGTTGCTGACAGTGCCTGCCGCACAGGTACCTGGATATAATGATAATGCATATGAGGAGCTTGTTGCTGCGATGGAGGCGATGAAATTGTTAGAGCTGCCTCAGATTGCACAGCTGGAGCGTGACCAGGATTACCCCATAGATGTGATAATGGCGGGGTTAACCTTGGCTAGGCACGCCACCGAGGGCGCTGAGGCCCAGCCTGATTACTTCCTTAAGCCGGACGTGGCGCAACTGCAGGTTCCTATCTTTGCCTGTCCGCGTGACATCCTTAATCCTTTTGCACTTGAGAAGGAGATTCCGTTGAAGGAGTCTTTAGAGGCCCACGCCATAAGGCTTGCTAAGAAGAAGGGGGTGAAGGGCAAGGCAATATTATGCGGTGTTGGTGCAGCGCACATCCCCCGTTCTGATGGAGTACCAGTTAGCGTGGCGACTGTGTCACCTAAAGATAGTGAACTTCTGGGGAAGCTTGAGGAGGCTGGAGATGCTGCGTACCAAGTTGGCAGTTCAGAGCAAAGTCGTTGTCACAGCATCTAGGCTTTCTTCCTTGTGCAAACTTATCGTTTTTGTGTATGTTGGCAAATTTTGTTTAATCAAACTCATGGTTCTTTTGTAAAAGTTATCCTTTGGGACCCATAGTATGGGTTGTTTGTTGTTGTGGCTTGTGCGATTGTACGCACACAATATAAGTTATAAAAGTTGACAATATGTTTGTGCACAATTAGTTGCCTTTGCATGAAAGACTTGTTTGTGATGTGCTATTTGTCAAATTGTTGTGAACATAGTCATTACAAAGTTCATGACTGCAAAATATGCTAAGTTTACATGTATGGGTTGACATTACAATTACATGCGGCGTACCGCTAATACCATATCAAGAAGTCAAAAGTTTTGACTCCTAATTTGTTAAACGTGCACCGTGTGCGCTGCTGCGCATCCATCGTGGAATGCGCATTTAAACTTACTCCAACGTCTTGAGAGAAAGGTGTTTAACAAGGATTCATGATCCAATGTTGATGGGTTTGCAACCCTCTTACTCAACGAGTCATTTAGTAGGTTTACTCATCCTTTTCCCATCGTGGGGTTATTAGGTGCATGCACGCCGCGTAGGCACAGAATAATGTAACAACAATATTGATACATAAATAGATACTCACAATAAGCATGTAAAGTGAATTGTGTCGCGGAGTTAGCTAGAAACCGCGACATTTAATTAATACTTGCAAAAATAAAAAACATTTGTCTTAAAAAAAACATAAGTACGCATATACCCAGTGAGCACTTCCCTAAAGATAGCATTTCTTGAGATTGCAGATATTCCACGTGCGGGGCAACTCACGCCCATCCATGTCACGCAGCTTGTATGCTCCTTTTCCAAGTGCTTCCGTAACCTCGTAGGGTCCTTCCCACTTTGGTCCCAGCTTTCCTGTGTCTTCCGCGTGGCTTGCGTCGTTAGCACGATACACGAAGTCTCCTGGTCTAAATGAGACTCCTCGAACTTTAGCGTCATAGTATCCCTTCATTTTTAACTTTGCTTTTTCCTCACGTATGGCTAACTTGTTCGCGCCTTTCCTCCAATATGTCCAAGTCTATACGTCGCTCGTCGTCATTGGTTGCGATATTGACCTCCGCGGTACGAATAGTTGGCATTCCGATTTCGGCTGGTATAACGGCTTCCGTCCCATAGACAAGAGAGAAGGGAGTGTCCCCTGTGCTAACTTTTATTGTTGTGCGATGTGCCCACAAGACATGTGACAATTCCTCTACCCACCTGCCTTTATGTCTATCCAGGCGCGCTTTGATTCCTTCGCCTAGACTTCGATTTGCGCGCTCAACCAAACCATTGGTCTGTGGGTGTTTAACCGACGCAAAACGCTGTGTAATGCTTAATCTCGCGCACCAGTCTTTGAACGGGTTATCACAGAATTGTTTCCCATTGTCCGAAACTATTTCTCCAGGTAATCCAAAACGGCACACAATGTTATCCCAAACAAATCGTTTTACCTGATTCCCTGTGATTGTGGCGACCGCTTTCGCCTCGATCCATTTAGTAAAGTAGTCTATAGCCACGATAAGGAATTTCAATCCTCCCTCAGGCACAGGGAAGTGACCAGCGATGACGATAACACCACTTGTGTGAATGGCCATGGGTGAGTGATGGGTGTTAGCTCCTGTTGTGGTTGGCGCGGGATTGGTCTATGTACTTGGCAATCATTGCATTTCTTTATCATGTCGCGCGCGTCGCGGTGCATGGTGGGCCAGTAGTACCCAGACCGTAAGGCTCTTGCTACTACAGATCGTGGTCCTGAGTGCATACTGCATGAACCCGCATGAATCTCGCGGAGCACATAGTCTGCCTGAATAGGTCCGACGCATCGGAGCCATGGTTGTAGGAACGAACGTCGATAGAGGACACCATTTCGAAGTTCGAATCTCTGCGCCGTGCGGCGTATTCGCCGGGCATCCTTTTGTTCATGAGGGAGCGTGCCCTTGCTTATGAATTCGATGATAGGGGTCATCCACGTAGGATCCTGCTCCTCTATCACCGTAGATATCTCCATCTCCGAGATGGATTTGTTCTTCAAGATTTCGACCAACACCTGCTTTGATAGGTGCGCGAAGCTTGTGGATGCGATCTTACTTAAGGCATCCGCTTTTTTGTTGTCACCTCTAGGAACTTGCCTAATGGTGAATCTATCAAAGCCCTGGATTAGCGACTTGGTCTTGTCGAGGTATTGAATCATGTTGTCTTCTTTAGCCACATATTCGCCCAACACATGGTTGGCTACTAAAGTGAAGCCTATTTGCTTCTAGGTTACGTACACCCATTCGAGCTGCAATGCGTAGTCCCGCAATTAGGGCTTCGTACTCCGCCTCGTGTCGTGGGTTATGAATACAAAGCGCATACGTAAGTTATTCCATTCCTTCCGGGTTAGATGGGGATGAGGCCTGCGCCCGTCCCTTCCACACATGACGATCATCCGTAATAAGATCCAAGGTTCTTGGATTTACTTCGCTCTGGGGGAGGACAGCATCGGTTTCTGGTTTTTCGATGAGAAAATCCGCCAGTATCTGTCCTTTCACTGCGGTGCGTGGTCTATAAGAGATGTTATGCTCCCCTAGCAACACGCTCCACTTTTGCAATCGCCCCGACGCATCAGGTTTAGAGATAACCTGTTTGATGGGTTGATCTGTGATTACCACTATTGGGTGCGCTTGGAAATATCTGCGCAGTCTTTTGGCGGCAAATACTAACGCCAGGATCAGCTTCTCCATTGCGCTATAGTTGATCTCCGTTTCCTTGAGTGCTTTACTTACGAAGTATACCGGTGTTTGTACGGAGTCCCTATCTGTCAGTAGCACGGCGCTAATTGCCCCATGCGTCGCGGATAAATACATAATCAACTCCTCCCCTGGTCGGGGTGCGACTAGCGTGGGAAGTGCTGCTATATGCTGCTTGAGCTGCGTGAAAGCTTCTTCTGCTTCTGTAGTCCAACGGAAGTCTCCCTTCTTCGTACACTTCTTGAGTGTTTTGAACAAGGGGAGTGACTTGTCTGCTGACTTGGATAGGAACCTGTTCAAACCGGCTAACTTCCCATTTAACGACTGGACTTCTTTCATCGTGCGCGGTGAAGGAAGTTGGATGACAGCTTTTGTTTTTTCTGGACACGGCTTGATGCCGTCAGGTTCTATCAAGTATCCGAGGAACATGCCTTCTGTAGCCCCAAAAGTGCATTTTTTAGGATTTAGCTTCATATTGATTTTTCGCAGTGCCCTGAAAGTTTCTACAATGTCGCGCACCAACTCGTCTTCGGTGTGGCTCTTTATAACAAGGTCATCGACATAGACTTCCAGGTTGCGGCCCACTTGCCCCTCGAACGCGTTATCTACCAGTCGCTGGTAGGTGGCACCCGCATTCTTTAGGCCAAAAGGCATCTTTGTATAGCAATAGACACCTTGACTTGTGTGAAAGGCTGTCTTTTCCTCGTCATCCTTGGCCATTTGGATTTGGTGATACCCCTTGTATGCGTCCAAGAAGCACTTGAAGGGGTATCCGCATAAGGACTCCACTTTCCAGTCTATCTCCGGTAGTGGATAGCAGTCTTGTGGACATGCTTTGTTAAGGTCAGTGAAGTCCACGCACATCCGCCAGCTACCATCGCTCTTTTTGACCATAACTGGGTTGGAGAGCCAGTCATGGTAATAGACTTCTCGCATGATACCTGCCTCCACAAGTTTATGTACCTCCTCCAGAATGGCCTTAGCGCGCTCTGGAGCTTGCCCGCGTTTTTTCTGCCTTACTGGGGAGTATCCTTGTCGGATTTTCAACTTGTGTTCTGTGATCGATCGTGGCACACCAGTCATGTGTTTTGGTTCCCATGCAAAGATATCGAGGTTTCTTTGCAAGAGTGCGCACACAGCCGCCCTACCCGTATCAGACAGCGACCCCCCGATCGATACTTCTTGCTCCGGGTAATCGGGATGAATCGCGACCTTCAAGTTTGTCACTTTGGTTGCGTGCTGTCTCTGAGTCTGCGTCACGTCACATGTGACTGTGTTGCATTCCTTAGGCGGTGCGACGGTGTTGTAGATAGTGACAATTCCGCCATCGACGGGGAATTTTAGCATCCCATGGGCCGTGGATGGGACCGCGCGTATTGCGGAGATCCCTAGTCTTCTAATAATGCCATTGTATGGCGATGGTGATCTGATCACCATAAAATTCATCCAGGCTGTCGTGGAGTGCTCCTTATTGCCAACCATAACTGGTAAGCGTAGTTGCCCCATGGGCCATATCTTTTCTCTCGTGAAGCCAGTCAACGACGTCGTGGCCGGGTTTAACTGACTTTTTACTTCAGGGCGCAGTCTCTGGAAGCAATGTTTGTACAGTATGTCTGCAGATGCTCCTCCATCAATGTACATGCGGTGGATGTCGTGACCCGCTGCATTTATCTCAATGGTAAGTGGCTCCACCACTGCGTTGTCCGCAGTTAAAGTGGGAAAAGAGATGCCACTTCCATGCGAAAATTTTTGGCTGACTTTTTGCTTAGTTTTTTGCTGCCATGACTGCACCATATAGATGGTGTCAGCCTTGTCTCTAGGTGCGTCTTTCTTGCCTCCGCTCCTTTGTTTATCTTTCCCTTCCTTGATGTTCTTCACCAGGTGATCCAATCTGCCTTCCTTTACCAATTTGTCAATTAGCTGGCGCAGTTGGACGCACTCATTGGTAGTATGGCCCTTCTGCCTATGATACTCACAGTATCCGTTCCCCACGCGTTGCTCTTCTGGAGTGCGCATTGGTGGTGGTCTTGGGAAGTTTGCACCTTCTGTTGCGAGTATCTCCTTTGGGGTCATTGTCAGTGGGGTGTACTTGTCGTTCCCCCGCCCGCCCCTCTGACCGCGGTAGCTGTTGTTGCGACTGCTACTCTGGTCATTGGATTGTCTCCTGGACTGTTCCTGTGACCTGTTGTTTGAGTAGCCTTTTCTGCTGTCCGCGGCGGCGGCTTCTCCTTGAATGAAGGACCTTGTGCGTTTCATCAACTCATCAAAGGTTTGGGGAACCCTATCATTCAACCTTTTGATAAGTTCTGGGTTATTTATTCCATTCATAAACCCTGAGATCTTGAGAATTTCGGGGCACGCCTTGACGTGTATGCATTCGTCCTTATAGCGCTCTACGTAGGCGCTTGTGGACTCCCCTTGGCGCTGTTTCACCCTGGCAAGCTCGACAGGGTTCTTGGCACACTTCTTCCTTTGAGTAAAATTTAAGCGGAATGCCCTTCGCAACTCTTCAAACCCATCAATGCTTCTGCGTGGTAGTTTGCTGAACCAGTTTCGCGCGTTTCCTACTAACGTGGAATTGAACATGTGGCACCACACGGGTTGTGGCCAGTTTTCAATAGTGGCCGCCGATTCGAAGATTTTTAGATGGTCGTCAGGATCACCTGTCCCATCATAAGTTTTTACGTTAGCAGGCATGCGCCTTTTCTTATCCTCCGAGAAATCGCTAATGCGCCGCGTAAATGCGTCGACCTTTTGGCGACGCCATGGACGGGACATATCTTCGTCTTCGTCTTCACGATATTTGTTCTTGGATTTCCAGTGTCCCGTTTCTGCGTCCTCGTTGTCCGAGGAGTCTTCTGAGGACGAGCTTACTCTTCTGCGGCGCTTGCGCCGAACTGTTCGGAGTACTGAACCTGGAGGGGGACTTTCACTGGGGAGGCCTTTGTCCAAGCATGCTGTGGACTTTTCGTCGACTGCCCAAGCCTATCACGGAACGCTGATGCGCGGTCATTGTTTTCATGATGTCCAAGTTCTGCAAGATTGCCGTTTGAGTACCTGAAACTTTCTTTCGATTACCGAATACTGAGGTCGGCGGTTCTCCTTTCGCGTCTTTCCTTTTGGATGGCGCGGTGGATATATTGTCCTCCGGACAGTAGTTAAGTCGGGCCTGCAGGCTTCTTTGCTTGTCTCTTTTTTGTTTCCCTCTTGCATGAGGGCGACCAAAGTCTCTGTAGTTGTGAGAATACGGAAATCACTCGCGGCAGTTCAGGTCGCGACCCCCTTCAGTGTGAGGTTGTCAGCCCTAACTCGGGACCTTGTTTCGATTGGGGGGGGGGTGGTGAGTATTCGTCCCAGGCACCGTTTGGGGAGGGGTGGTGAAAGTAGCACGCTGTAGACCTTCCGTGCTTGTGATTGTGGCGGCTGTCTGGG
This sequence comes from Tanacetum coccineum, assembly GCA_026074375.1. Lineage (NCBI taxonomy): Eukaryota > Viridiplantae > Streptophyta > Magnoliopsida > Asterales > Asteraceae > Tanacetum > Tanacetum coccineum. Next base: position 13,482 of record BQNB010008448.1, read on the forward strand.
TTGTCCCCAGGGGTGGTCCCATCGCTGTGAAGACCAGATCATGTGGCGCATTGGCGCTTCCAGAGGCCTGCTTAGAGATCTGTCTAGAGGCTTGGTCGCTCTGCTTCTTCGCCTGCGGAGTCCGCTGGGTAAAGTTTCCTTGCTTTGTCATTCTAGATTTTGGTAGTGTTCTTAGTGTTGGGTCCCACGGATGGCGCCAATCTGTTGATACAAAAGTTGGACGATCCCTGATTAGGTCCGTATTAGGTGTAATACGGATCTGTTAGGCTCCGGTTCCTGTATCAATTAAGTCTTGATGTATGAGACCTGCGCACTAAGAAAACAAAGCACCGTTAGGCTTACCGTGGGATTGTCTCCCACGATTATCCTCCGGCGTGAGAGTGAGTAATCGGTTTAGGTTTTGGTAGAAAGTTAGGGTTATGAGGGCGTACCTTAGATGAGAGCCGAGGTGCTCTTTATATACTCACCAAACCCTAATGGGCTTTATCCCATTAATTAGGTTAGTATCCGAGAGGTCTCACCGTTTATTTAGTAACTAGCGGGCCCACCTCATGATTATGACTCGTTCGTAACGGGCGTTCTAGATAGCTGCGCACGTGTGCGCTAGTTGGGGCTCATGGGCCTAAATCCTCGTCGCGATAGCCCATATGTCATGGGCATCCCCCTGGGCAGTACCATTTGGGCCTTGGAAGTTCGTATTGATGTCGCTATGGCCCATTCATCATGGGCCTGGGTATAAGTACTATTCGTGGGTCGGGTTCATGACCCGAGGTTGGACTATACGTCATCAAATTTACTTGTAAATACCATGATTAATGACTTGTTTGGTTCACATAATTTGGAATCCGTATGGTATGTAACATCTATATTTTAAATCTCAATTGATGGTTTTAAAGTTAATCATTTATTTCTTTTAAGAATTTGACGTTACATAACTTGAAATATGTAACGATAATGTTTAACAATACAGAAATTAGATGTTACATAATTTGAAATATGTATTGTTTGTAACATTCGTATGCTTTAATATCTCCATTGATTACCTTTAAAGCTATTTAATTATTATATAACATTAAGTGAGATTAATTTATTAATCATCAAAGTGGCCAAGTTAATTTCAAATTTGTAGTCATATAACTTATGTTGTCTTAAATCTATTTAATTATTATATGATATTAGGTGAGATTAATTTGTTAGTCACCAAAGTGGCCAAATTAATTTCAAATTTGTAGTCATATAAATTATGTTGTCTTAAAGTTATTTATTAATTACATGACATTAAGTAAGATTAATTTGTTAGTCATCAAAGTGGCCAAGTTAATTTCAAATTTGTAGTCATGTAATTTATATCGTCTTAAGAACGCTCATAAGAATTTTTTATTAGTTGATAGATATTATGAATTTTTCTTAAAGGAAAAATTATTCTTCTATAACTAATAATCTTATAGATAAAAAAAGTAGTATACTTTTGTCATATGTATATAGTTATCCAAAGATGCTTATATATTTGACGAAGTCTATTTATTTTCTTGTAAAGTTTCATTGCATTCTAATAACGATGAAGATATATTGTTGTGTTCACCCAAAGGAAACCAATAATATATATTTCATTTATGTATCTCAAGCTTCTTCTGTTACCTTGTTTACCGGTGTGAATTTCTACGAATTGAGCGAACAAGTCACTTTCCATTTAGGTACTTTGGATTTTGATTTGGCGTTGTTGTAGGATAGTTGACCTTACTTATGCTAGTTAAGAGGCTGATAAATCACACCATAATGCATGGACAAGGTCTAACAGACTCTGCTCGAGCTTTATGCTGATGGAAATTGCAAACAACATTAAGTCTACTCTTCCTGGCACTGAAAATCAAAATGCTAAAGATTTTATTAAGCTTGTGGAAGAGAAGTTTCGTTCTGTTGATAAGGCACTAGCAAGGACACTTATGGTTGAACTCACCACCATGAAACTTGATGGTTTAAAGAGTATGCAGCAACATGTCCTTGACATGACCAATACCGCAGCAAGGATAACTTTTTCTTAGTGTAATTCATTATGAATTCACTTCCTCCTGAATATGGACCGTTTCACATCAATTATAACACATTAAAGGATAAGTGGAATATTGATGAACTGTCCAGTAAGCTTCTTGGTGAATCAAGGAGTTGACAAGAAGCTCAAGCCAAAAGCCGAGAACTTTAAGAAGAAACAACTTGCTACAACCTCAAAGGTTGCTAATGGTGAAAATAAGGAACAACAGAACAACAAATTCAATTTTTGCAAGAAAGAGTGACATTTCCAAAAGGATTTCCCCGAGCGTAAGGCTTGGTTCAAAAAGAAAGGTATACATTATGTTTTCGTATGCTTTGAATCAAACTTATCTGAAGTTCCTTTTAATACTTGGTGGTTTGATTCTGGTGTTAATACTTATGTTTCCAATATTACGAAGAGATTCCTTACAATCCAAACCATAAGCCAAACTAATAACTTTCTCTTTATGGGGAACCAAATGAAGGCTCTAATTCAAGGTGTAGGAACTCATAGATTGAAGTTAGATATCGGGTTACACTTGGATCTAATAAATACTCTCTATGTACCTTCAATTTCTAGAAATTTAATTTCTATTCCGAGACTTAATGTAAGTGGATACACTTTTGGTGGTGGAAATGGCCGTTTTAATTTATATAAGAATAAATCCTTTATTGGTTAAGGTATTCTTATTTATAATTTATATAAATTGAAACTTGATGATTTTTTATCTCTATTTACTGTTGAACATAATGTTGGAACGAAACGTAGTGTGGTGAATGAAAGTTCTGCTTTCTTGTAGCATAAACGTTTGGGTCATATATCCAAAGAAAGATTACAAAGATTAGCGAAGAACAAGATTCTACCAAATCTAGACTTCACTGATTTTGGATTATATGTGAAATGCATTAAGGCTAAGCAAACCAAACATAGCAAGA
>BQNB010008448.1:19635-89922 GCA_026074375.1 Tanacetum coccineum
TAGGGTGTTCTATGTGGACGGTTAGGTACCGTGTTCATGCATATGTCTTTATGACTCCCCTTCCTGAAGGTTGGTCGATTCGGTCCAATGTTTGGAGCATTGTTTTGGGAGAAAAGGAACAAGATTCGTTTTTGGTGATCAATTTGTCTAGAAAGGTTGTACAATATAACCTAATATCAAAGACTCTCCATGAGATATATGATTGTGGATCTAATCAACTTAATGATAACCGTGATGATAATGATGATGCTGATAATGATGATGAGCTCCTTCAGCAATTTCAGGCTGAACATAACATTTATGAGTTCATACAGTCTTTTGCAAGTGTGTGATTAGCCGTCTTTGTGTAATGTTTGTTTGAAATTGCTATTAGATTGAATACGTTAGGTCTTTCGGGTCTGTCCAAAGGCTAATTCATTTGAGATAGCATTCTATGCTTTTGTTTGTTCAAGTAATATATTTATAACTTTGACTTTTACTAGTCAACATGGGTGTACACAAGTGAAAATGGATTAGGATTTGAACACAAATTATGCTGCATTTTTACTTAAAACAATCATTCTAGTAGAAGCACCATACGCAAAATGCACAAACAATTAAGTTATAGTAACTACAATAAAGTTAAGAATATCCAAAAGAAGCAAAGTTAAATGTACCCAGACAAAAACAACAATATCAAAGTTATATGTTTTTTTACTAAGCCAAAAGATGAACATACACCACCTTCATAAAAACATGCACAAGCTTTACAAACCCAAACTGAAGTACCTACATCATCTTCCTTTTACCTTTACTCCTTACATTGGAACTTCTTCCAACATCTTCTTTCAAACTTATAATTACAAATTCCTTATTCAGAATTCGTTGCCAAGTTATAACAGCTGCAAGGCCTAAAACGCAATTCGTCACTGGAGGTGGCCTTTTTGTTGGAACTACAAGAGTTGTACAGGTTGACCATGTTCTAGTTGTGGGTACAAGATGTTTTGGCCTTGATTTGGGGTTTTCAGGTTTTGTGATTGCTGCATTTTTAAAGCTTGACCCTTGTCTACCTTTATAAATAGTCATCTGATCATCTGAACTTAAATCATCATACCACTGTACAATCTCTGATGGAATAGTAGCTTTTTTTGCTTCTGCAGAGCTTGAGCTTTGTTTACCATAAAAAGCTTTTTTCGCTTAGGTAGATCTAGACCCTGGTTTACCTTTAGAACCTTTTTTTGTTCCCAAGTACAATCAGAGCTACAAGTATCCTCAGAGCTTGACTTTAAGGTATCGTCAGAGCTTTCATTAGAAGTAACTTGAAAAGGCTTATGATCAGAGCTTTCATCAAAGGTAGCTTGAAAAGGGTTATGATCAGACCCTTCATCAGAGGTAGTTTGAGCTGGGAAATAATCATAGCTTATGTCTGATTCAATAATTATGACCTATGTAAATAAGATATGATTGTTAAGCTTAGTTTCAAAATCCACATTGCTTCAATTCAGTTTAGTTCCTAAGGTACATTAACCTTAAAGGGGTGTTTGGTTGAAATCAGCTTGTTTCCTAAACTTAGTTTCCAAATATACATTGGTTCAATTCAACTTATTTCATAACTTAGTTTCCTAAAGGGGTGTTTGAATTAAATCAATTATTTCCTAAACTTAGTTTCCTAAGGTACATTGGTTCAATTCAGCTTATTTCATAAGGTACATTAAACTTAAACGGGTGTTTAGCTTAAATCAATTGTTTTCTAACCTTAGTTTACTAAGGTATAAAATTTGTTTCCCTATTACTATATATAGTAAATTAGCATCCTCAACAGTCTAATACCAATGCAATATCCTCAAAGGAATATTTACCTCTTTCCATCACCATTTTCTCTTTTCCCTTGTTAATATGCATTATCGGTTTTTCCTTGTTAAGATGTTATCCAGCTTTCTCAATCCTCTTTTTAATAAGGTCCTGAATCTTCATTTGTGTTACCTTTCTTTTGTCATCTACACATAAAGCAAAAACTCAATACATAAGACACAACTAACAAAATAAGAAGAAGTGGCAAAATGGGTCAATGAAATAACATCATGAACCTGCAAGTCACTCCCATACTTGTACACTTACATTTCACACGCTTCTGTTTCTCCCACTCTCTTTTCAATAAAACATTAAGTTTGTCATCAGCTATAGCATCATGAACCTGCCAGTTACTCCCATACTTTTGTAAAACATAATCGATTATGTCATCTTTTACAACAAACCTATTCAAGTACATAGCTTTCCAGGAATCTACCATTGAAACGAAGTTTGATCTAGGGTTTATTTGGGTTTTGGGAGTGAAGAGCCAGTTTTGGTAGTGAGAATTAAATGGAGTGTGTTTGGAAAGTTTTCTTAATGGAGTGAAGAGTAAAATTTGTTGGGAAACACGAAGTCAACACTCGTTTAAATAGTAAAAGAATTAAATACATAGGGACGGCTCATGTAAATTTTTTGTAAACAATAAAGACTGATGATGCAATTTAGTATTTTGTACCCAAACTTAAATGATGGTATGCTGTTACGGTGGCGCTTCATTTTCTACATGCAATGATGACATCGCAGCTTCTATGCACGACAATCGATAGTTTGATTTTATTATTTATAGGGTAATCACACTTATTTCGTCTCACATATACATCTAAATTGTTTACCTAAAATTTTAATCAATGTCTAGTTTTAAGGTTTTGGATGAACTTATGGATATTACCGGTTCAACCGAGTTACATAAGCGTATGCGGTTTTGGTTTGTGCAAGAGATTGCCAAAGAAGAAGGCTTGCTAAAATTTCTTCGTGATCGCTGTGATGAGAGTCCCTGTTATCTAGGGACCAAACGGGCAAACGGGGTGGAGTTTGGCGACGAACAGTGTAATTTACCCTTTGTTTTTTTTACGTTCTCTAGTTACATAATGGCTTTTTTAAGAAAAGATAAAAAGATACTTAAATTATGACTAGTAGAAGAGAAGTTCAATTAGCAGGGTACCCGCGCGATGCGGCGACGGATACCATGTAATAAGTATTTAGGTGATTACACATTTTTTTGAAATAATCTTACGGATGACGATAATTTCATGTTATACCAATTATAAACATCACAAATTGTGTGATATAAAAATAGAATAGCGCTAGCGCGGTGTGACGGCAATATAAATGAGGTAATCTCTAATATTATATAGATATGAGGTCAAAGTGCTTAAAAGCGACTTGTAGTCACAAGTAGCTAAAAGAAAATACATCAAATTTTATTTAAAAATCAACACCTTCTAATCATTCAAAGATGATATTTTCACATTTGAAGTCGTCAGCTAATTTTTGCACATTTGCGTCTTATGTCATAAATAAATTCGCACTGATTTTCATAAATTTTGTCATATGTCACACTTTTAGACTTAACTTATTATCGAAATATACAAATTTTTATATTTGATATTGAACTTTTTGTTTCAAGATTTAAAAATTCGGTGCATATATTGAAGGTTATTATCGAAAGAATTAATAATCGATTTCTTTTCATAGAAAACATATTATACCTATAAAATATTGGCTACATTTTAAAATTACAGTTTGCATTTATGATTTTTTTTCAAAATTAAATTAAACGAGTAGGTTTTCCCGTGCTCCGTTGCGGGGCGCGGGCTTTGACTTTTTTGCGGGGCTTAGGATTTGACGTTAGATAGGCATGTTTTTATGCAGTGCGACGAAAGCTAAAATTATACATTTGTAGACATTCTGGACTTGAATACACTTACATATGCATTAATTTTGTGGTTGCTAGGGGTGGTGGTCTTACATCTGGTATACATGAGTTGATTACAAAGTAACCTACTTCAGAAAGCGTATACATGGGAAAGAACAACAACTGCTTTTATATAAATGATTAAAATTTATGAAGAAACTAAATCAGACCACTTAGATCAAGTCAGCCCCTAACTATTTGTTTCCACTATCAGCTTCATCGAGCCAGTAGTCCATCATACCGGAAGCATTATTGTTGTTGTTGATGGCGGAGTGAACAGATTTGTTGTCTTCCGTTACTGGTTTCTCTTCTGATAGTTGCCTAGAATTGTTTCGTTCCTGCATATAAGAACATAGTTGATAACGCCTAAATTGTACATGTTTTCAGTGGCGTTATTTGCATTTATTAGATCATTTCTCGTGAACTTTTAGTACTTAATAAAGTATATTTTCTATTATATGTTCTAGGTACATGTCGTGGAAGAACACTGAAGACTACACGAAGAATTGAAGCTTAAACGAAGAAATAACTCAAACTCAAAGCTTCCCGACACATGTTCACTGTTTTGGTCATAACTCGGTCATACGAACTCGGATTGAGTTGATTCAAGCGGCCACGGAAAGAGAATTAAATTATCTACAACTTAGAAAAACGTTCACAAGCTAAAATATTACTAAAGCATCCGGTTTTACAAATGAGTACAACATACTTTAGGGAAATGCAATTAATTCGCGAATCTGGCCCATAATCCATCCGCATACATTCCCAACTTGGTCTCCAAGTAATCTCTAGCCTATAAATACCTCCCTATGATGATTGGGATGAAATCATCTCTTATCATATCATCACATACAAATCTCAAGAAGAAAATGCCAAAGTACGACGCACTTTTCTCTTGTGCGCCGCACTTCTGATCGAGTTCCCAAAACCGCCGCACAATATTTATTGTGCGCCGCACTTTTGTTCAAACTTCCTAAAGAAACGGTTAAAGTCCTAATAAATGCTGAGTGCATTAACTCCCTATGTACGCCGCACTTTTATAAAGTGCGCCACACTTCTGACCTAATTTGAGCCTATAAATAGAGGCATAATCCACCTGATTTGACACACATTTACACATCCTCACACACACTTCCACAACAACACTCTCATCATTCCACCACGAATTCCAAGGGTGGTGACAGCACCTTAAGGGTTCGGGTCGATTAGAATCAATAGCTTGGGTTTTAGAATAGTTTTCGTTTGGGAGAACTTGTAATCACCTTCTTTGATCTTGTAAACGTTGGTATAATTTCTACAACTCTTTTAATATGAAGTTTTCTGGAATTTATATGATTGTTATGATCTTCATCTCTTTGATCATGGAGTAGTAATCTTATGTTTGTTTGGGCATATTGTGATCTTTGATATGGAGCGTTTGGATATGTATTTATTGAATTGGTAAAACATATTTTATATAAGAAAATAGGCCGAAATGTTTCTTTATATATGTGTTCTATCAATCCATCTAATATATTGGTTATAATAACTTATAAAGGCCGAAAGCATTTGTTGTTATTAATTGATATAATCACTCGTTATATTTATAGGCCGAAAGGATTTATAACTTGTGATAACTCTATTTTCTAAACTTATAAACAATATTCCAAATACATCATTATCTAAGTGATCATTGACTAAACAAACATACCTTAATCATTTATTGAATCATCCCTTTATTTGCTTTTCTTTGCAACATTCGATATATGCAAAATTTGGTTAATTTGAACCGTGACAATCATCTTAACCTTAGCACCTTAATTGCAAATTGTGAAAACTTCAATTCCCATGGAACGACCTGGACTTACCTAAAGCTATACTATACACGAACGGGTATACTTCCCGAGTGTTGTATTTTTAGTAAAAATTGGTATTTCTAGTATTATAAATTTAAAGCTTAGAAAACACACATCAAGTTTTTGGCGCTGTTGTCGGGGAATTGTTTAAGTTATTATAGTTTGTTGTTTGTTTTTGGTGCTAAATTGTTTCTTGTTAAGTTGTCTACTGTTTTGCAAATCAAAATTTTCAAACTCGCTGTACCGTTTTCTGGCAAATGGAAACCAAAAAAATTATTTTTCTTCAGGAAGTACGCCGCACATCGTATTTGTGCGCCGGTTTTCCTGAAAACCCAGAAAGTATGCCGTACTTTACCCAAGTACGCCGCACTTTCTGCAAATTTTCACAAACAGAATCTTATTTCAAAAACAAAAACCCCCAATCTGCTAGTCTTAGGTTCTATAATCGTTTGGAATTGTATTTTATCTGATTATATGCCTTGTGTATTTGTAATTATCTAGTTTATCATAATATTAAAAAAAATCATAAAATTTCTAGAAAAGCCGGCGCACTTTTCCTAAAGTTCGCCGTTCCTATCCAAAAAAAAGAAAAAATCTTTTATTTATTTATCCTTATTTTCTATATATATAATTAAATTAAAATATATCTATATATATATAAAACTATAAAAATAAAAAAAATTATAAAAAATATGAAAATAATTTACTTTATTTTAAATATTATCCTATTAACCTTAACTATATATATAAAAATGTCTTTTTGCAAAATACTTAACGTATGTATAAATCCAATATCTTTCGGAAAACAACTAGTAAATCTAACATATAAATTAAATAAAAATTTAATAAAAAGGTCTTGTAAATTTAAAATTATCCAGAAAGAATCCGTCGAGAGTGAATCATTCGAATCTTCAACCCAACATCCTTCCGTTAATGAATTTGTCGTCATAAATATACCCGAAGAGGATGTCGAACCCAAACAAATAATTCTCGATCCTGATGATCAACCTATGTGGGAAAGTGCTAAGACTGTAGCACCGACTCCTAATTCTGCCATTGTTCAAATCGATGTTGATGACAACTTTGTTATTAACAGTAACCACTTGAAAATGATTTGCGAAAATAAATTCATGGTTATCTGCGGGCCGATCCGCATGACCACATCCGTGAATTTCTCGCAATCTGCAACATGTTCAAATACAGTGAAACTCAGAGTGAAGCCGTAAAGCTTTTAATATTTCCTTTTTCCTTATGCGATGAAGCTAAAACCTGGTTTAACGAACTTAATGAAGAGTCTATAATATCGTGGGAACAAATAAGAAGAGCTTTTATAAATAGATTCTTTCCACCTTCGTTATTTAACCATATTTTACTTGAAATCAGAAATTTCTCTCAACTCGTATGTGAAAGTCTAACCGGCGCTTGGTTACGACTCAAGAACATGCTTTGAAAATGCCATGGGCACGGTCTGACCAAAGGAACTATTATTCAAATATTCTATCATGGTCTAGACGAACCCACTCAAGGAATCCTGGACATAACTGCTGGAGGAATCTTCCTCTACAAAACTCCAAATCAAGCTTTTCAATTTCTTGATGACAAAGTCCTTTTCGAACATGATTGGCCCATTAAATCTAAAAACGAACATCATCGAAACTCTGTTTCCTTCGCCGATGGAAGTGATAGTAATACTAATAATTCTCGATTTATGGAAAAATTGAAGGATATGGATTCTCAAATTATAAGCTTAAATGAAGAATTGCAAGATATACGTAACAAATACAATGAGCTTAGAGAGGGAAACACTTCTAAAAACCACATGAACGATGATACACCGATGTGTGAACGTCATGAAGTAAATTCCATCCAATCTAAAGGATATCAAAACCGAAATTCTCAGGATTCGTATTCTCCCCAATCCATTTATAATCCTAATGATTCTGAGAAATCGCTCACAGAATTAAACAATGTTGTGACAAATGATCTCGAAGATTTCAAAAGACGTATCCGTAGCATGAGAACTGTTCATGATAAACTTTTTACCAGAGACGATGGTAAAACCACCGGTGTTTTACCTAACAAAGAGTCTAAAATTGTCAACCAAGAACCTCAATCTAAAACTGATTTTGAAAAATCAATCACAAAATTCTTGGATGGTCAAAGAGTTACAAATATGTTTTTCAGGAACAATATTAACGATATGATTTTAAAAATAAAGCAAAATGAAAAGAATTTCCAAATTAAAATTAAAAAGATGGAAAGAAAAATGGATGAGTAGGAGAAATCTCAAAACATATCTCCAGAACAAACAGATAGGACTGAACCACAACCTCCTCCTCAAGCTCACACCGAGCAAGTGAATGTCGTATTCACCGGGAGTAGAAAGTCCGATGATCGTTCGAAGACTAAAAAAAATTCGCCACCTCCTATTATCGTTAACAATAAAATAAAAAAAGATAAACCTATTAAGACAACAAAAAAAGACTATCATGTGGTAAAAACAAAAGAATATCCATTCCGTGAATATATTCCAAAAATACCATATCCTCAAGCTTTAAGAGTGGACATTCCCACTTAAACCGTATCATTAAGGAATCTTAAATCGAGTTAAGTATAGTAATAATAATAATAGTAGTAATAGAAAATAATAATAACCTATAAAAAACTAAAATATATATATAACAAAAAACTTTGCAGTTTGATAAGTTTGATGTGCATGGGCCCGTGTATTTCTTACTCGATTTATGTACCCAAAAAAAGAATTTTTTGAACTTTGTGGGTGTGTTTCGCTGGAATCCCTCACGAGACATAACTCGTCCACTCGAGACACCGATGGTTTAAATGCTTGTTTCATACGCTAATGCAACCCGGCGGAGGCCTACGAAAGTGCGCTTTAGTATCTTAACGGTATTCCGTAGTTGTGTGTTTATTTTTGCATATTGAATAGGGACAGGTGGAGCTAGGATTGGTGGTTGCATTTTTACACTTGGAGACTAATATAATAGGAGTATTATATAACATGTGGTATAATACCCATGCTTGCGTTTCGTTTCGCGCCATATCCTTCAAAATTAGCAAAGCACTATGAGCCCTGGGAAGTTTTAATTTTACGCATAATGCTCTACTTAAGTGTAGAGGAGCTCTCGCTCCTCATAAAAAAAGAACATAATGGAATCACACAAGGATAGCTCCAACGTAGCTATATCTCTCTATGCCCCAGGAAGTACCGTTTTCCTTTAATTTACATAATTCGATAGTTTTTATTAGTTCTCAACATGAAGGTAATGTTAAACTTAAGTGTGGAGGGGTAGCAAATAGGAAAAATTAATCATGTCCCTCCATGTTTGCCCTGCAGAAATTTTCAAATTTTCCAACTGATATTTTTCTGGAAGATTTAAAAATAAAATTATATATTGCTTTTCCAAAAACTGAAAAAATGCATACTCATTAGTAATCAAATCCAATCTGGATTGACAATTTAACTGCACAAAATCAACCAAAAAAAAACCCCCCCCCCCCAAAAAAAACTTAAATTGTAAGGTTCGGATTGACATTTTAACTGGATTGACATTAAACATGCATACGCTTAAGGAATTCGGGTATCCATCTTTGATACCCAAGATAATTTGTGCCTTTAGCTTGTTCGAGTTAGGGTTGAAAGCCAAAGACATCTGTGCTATCCGTCTTAAGGATGTGTACGTATGGTCTTTGACGCCTTTTCTGGAATATTGATACTGGTATAAAGTTATATGAGTGGGCCGGTAATTTAGTAGCTCCAGAACTTGTGCTTGATCATCATTTACTAGACCGCAATGAGGTTAATTTATAGACAAAGTCGTATGATAAGAGGTGAAATAAATCCCTATGCAATCATGTATCTGCAGCACTCGCTTTTAGTGTTGAGATCCCCAATGTATCCCAAGAGCAAGAAAAATGTGCTCAATGAAGAAGAAGTTTTGTGCCAGCCTTAGTTATCACAGTATCTGTTATGAAAAAAAAACGAAAAAAAGAGAGAAAAAAAATAAAGTTCAAAGTATAAGGCAAAGTTCTGGCACATGGAATCAAGTATCTGTTGCCCGCCTCTATCGTTATCACGTTTTGCCTCTTTGAGATTTTTGTCTAGGTGCTCACGCCGCAACGGGCATGTTTATGTGTCTAGTACAAGCATATGGTAGCGACCTAGATTATGTCTGTGCAATTGAGTGACTTCACAAATATAAAACCCTATCTGAGTGACTCGTGTGAATTTAAAAACAAACACTTTCCCTATGTGAGTGCTTCTGTATAATATTCCTATGCCTGAAAAGTTATAAACTGGCCAAAACACTTGTTTAATGCAAAAAATGAATTTTTTCTCCAAGTCACGATAAATGATCTTGTTTTTTTTGCTTTAATTGCTTGAGGGCAAGCAATAGCTAAGTGTGGATGGATTTGATAACGCCTAAATTATACATAATTTTTCGGTCGGCGTTATTTGGCATTTATTTGATATAATTCTCGTGAACTTTTTGGTAACATAATCAAGTATATTTGCTATTTTTTTTTTAATATGGTATCAAATTCCTAGGTTACATGTCGTGGAAGAATACGAAAGACTACACGAAGAATTGAAGCTTAAACGAAGAAATAACTCAAACTCAGAGCTTTCTGACACCTGTTCACTGTTTTGGTCATAACTCGGTCATACGAACTCGGATTGAGTTGATTCAAGCGGCCACGGAAAGAGAATTCAATTATCTACAATATGGAAAACGTTCAAAAGCTGAGATATTACCAATACAACCAAGTTTACAAATGAGTACAACATACTTTAGGGAAATGCAATTAATTCGAGAATCTGGCCCATAATCCATCCACATACATTCCCAACTTGGTCATAAAGTAATCTCTAGCCTATAAATACCTCCCTATGATGCTTGGGATGAAATCATCTCTTATCATACCATCACATACAAATCTCAATAAGAAGATCCAAGAAAATGCCAAAGTACGGCACACTTTTCTCTTGTGCGCCGCACTTCTGATCGGGTTTCCAAAACCGTCGCACAATATTTCTTGTGTGCCGTACTTTCGTTCAAACTTCCCAAAGAAATGGTTAAAGTCCCAATAAATGCTAAGTTCATTAACTCCCTAAGTATGCCACACTTTTTATAAAGTGCGCCACACTTTTAACCGGATTTCAACCTATAAATAAAGGCATAATCCACCTGATTTTACACACACTTACACATCCTCACACACATTTCCACAACAACTCTCTCATCATTCCACCATGAATTCCAAGGGTGGTGACAGCACCTTAAGGGTTCGGGTCAATTGGAATCAATAGCTTGGGTTTTAGAATAGTTTTCGTTTGGGAGAACTTGTAATTGCCTTCTTTGATCTTGTAAACGTTGGTATAGTTTCTACAACTCTTTTAATATGAACTTTTCTAGAATTTATATGATTGTTATGATCTTCATCTCTTTGATCATGGAGTAGTAATCATATGTTTGTTTGGGCATATTGTGATCTTTGATATGGAGCGTTTGGATATGTGTTTATTGAATTGGTAAAACATATTTTATATAAGAAAATAGGGCGAAAGGTTTCTTTATATATGTGTTCTATCAATCCATCTAATATATTGGTTATAATAACTTATAAAGGCCGAAAGCATTTGTTGTTATTAATTGATATAATCACTCGTTATATTTATAGGCCGAAAGGATTTATAACTTATGATAACTCTATTTTCTAAACTTATAAACACTATTCCAAACACATCATTATCTAAGTGATCATTACCTAAACAAACATACCTTAATCATTTGATTGAATCATCCCTTTATTTTCTTTTCTTTGCAACATTCAATATATGCAAAATTTGGTTAATTTGATCCGTGACAATCATCTTAACCTTAGCACCTTAATTGCAAACTGTGAAAACTTCAATTCCCATGGAACGACCTGGACTTACCTAAAGCTATACTATACACAAATGGGTATACTTCCTGAGTGTTGTGTTTTTAGTAAAAATTGGTATTTCTAGTATTATAAATTTAAAGCTTGGAAAACATACATCAATAGTAACGAAAAAGGTAACCATTAATCCTATGAATGATAGGAAAGGTGATGGCAGCCAAATCTGGCAAAAAAAAATTAATACCAGGAAAGTAAAACACTACAACAATCACTATAAATTATTGCATCATTTATTTTATCTATATGCCATCAAATAAAGCTATATTTAGCTACTATGTTTTTAACTTCAGTTTCCCTAAGCGTCTATCAAAAACATGAGATGTTGGTTATCTATTTTCACAAAACACATGACAAAACTCACTAGAAAACAATAGTTGTACTTGTACTTACTACCCAGATCAAAGCTTCATCTCATTATTTCACAGTTTCATTTTCAAGAAGCATATAATCAGTTTCTAGTACCACTCCCTAAATTAAGCAATCGAATCCAAAACCTACTTCTTAAGACAGTTACAGAATCTTGTAACGCAGCCTATGGCTAAGTCCAATCCAACATCTAACAAACTCCAGCCATTTTGTTACATTACATGTAAATATGACTGTCGAGTCTAACTAACGACCTAAGAAACACATCTTTAGCAATGGAGAATACACAATGATAATTGAGCTTAATTAATTTTATATAGAACATGTTTGTGAGTTATGCCTAGTCAAATGTTGCAAATGCGACATAAATTGTAACAACAGTAACCCAACCTCACATGAAAATTTGAAACCTGATCTATAAATTTTGCCATTCGGGCGAAATACTAATGCTGGTGTTCTGCACATTTATAATAAATTGTATACGTGCTCTTTACACAGCCTAATAATTTTCCCAAGGACTGAAACTTGAAACAAAAATAGCGGGTTGAGGTTGGGTCTATAGATTTTGGATCATAAACATAGACTCATCTAATCTGTTTATTATACACAAAAGTTTAATAAACATGTCGTGATAAGCTAAACGGGTACACCGCTTGATGTCCTATAAAGATTAGAAACTAAATTATTTAATTTATAGTTAAAGGGTCAAATGAGTTAAAGATCAAAAGGGTAAACTGATATTAATACACATTTTAGTGATAGGGACAGTGAATCTGAGTAACCAACATACCTCAAGAGTAACGAATTTTCCAGTTAGAAGGCAAACAATTGGAAGTACGCAGTAGGCAAGCAGTGTAATCGATGTGAATGGATATGCGGTGTTATTTATGTATTCACGTATGCCTTGCCATGTTAGGTTAATTGCAGACAATGCAAGGGTGATGTCATGTTAGCTGATGTCAAACTTATGTGATGTCACGCAATTAACATCGACATGCATATAACCTGCAATGTTAGGTACAGTTTTGATGTGAATGGTACGGTTTGAGGAGACATCATGTTAGGTGATGTCAGACTTATAAAAAGAATAATACGGGTGTATGTTGCTCACCTGCGTGGTGCTTCTTTTCATTTTCTTTCCACGATAAGACATTCTTCGCTTTTTGAAATCCTTTTCTTTTGTCAATAATTCCTCTCATGACTTGTTTTTATTTGCATCCTATCAAAATTTAACATAAGTCATAGACACAAAAATGAACTGATGCATATACATTTCATCATATTGCATACATATAACAATGCAACTAAACCCACCTGATTATCTCCTTGATGCCAAAGCACCCCATCGTGTTCGATTGTAGGTCTATAATCAGAATGTTTTTACGCTTTGCCTTGACCAACTTTGTTATATATTGATGCTCTTGCACTCTGCATTGAAATTACAAAAAATTATCAAAATCACCTACATGTCTGACTTTAATAACAAATGTTTCGAGTAAATGTTGTAACTACCTCTGATAAGCCGAAACAAACCATGAAACACATATAGCTTTATTATTATTGTTATGCATCACTTGTGCACCTTCGTTTTCCATATTTGGACGGGCCATCGTGAGGTAGCATCGTTGATGTGTCGTTGTGTGGTGTATATTTTATTGATTCAAGTTTTAAATTTATATTTTGCCGACTAAACCAAAAACAACACTTTAACGGGCAGTGTACCCGATCAGTAGTAGTTTCGTAGTAAGTAGGGTGTCGAACACTTGAAGCAAGGTTAAATATATCAATTTAATTAATATCTTGGTTATCTAATCTATATTAATTCTATCATATTCTAAACCTATGTCAGTCCTAGTTCCTAATTCTAACAGGAAAAAGGGGTTTTGAGCCTGAGAGAGTGGCACGGTTTGGTTGGTGACTATAATCAATTCAAGGCACTTTAACCCACACGAGCTAATTAACAAAGGATAAAAGAGCGGTCGAGCCTTATATAAGAAAACTGTATTAACCATTATTAATCTGATTAGAAAGTTGGTTTGTTTATTAAGTGCAATGATTTTCTTCCTCGGAGGTGTGGCATATCATTCTTAAGAACTTTGCGTTACATCCATCACTAAGACCTGGACAGTTATTCTATCATAATTAAATAGATCTGCATACAAGATCTTATTTGCTGATTTAATCTTTTTTTTTTCCCTTTTTTGTTAGGGATTAAAGCAATGGTGATCTTGTTAAACCCTAGCTTATAGAAACTTTACCCACTTATCGCTTAATGGTGATTTATACACTAGTTGTCCACTTGTCCAACTATCCAATGGAATTAGAACGTTATTTGTTGAATTATCTAGGTTCACCTTCTTTGTCAACATGTTCTATCATATTCATGGGCAAATATCAATTTACTAGTTAGCCGAAGCGTATCCTAGACACAGATTTAGAAGGACAATATTTGTGATCCTATGATTCTAGATGTATAAATTACTATATGGAGAGCTATCCTAGACTCTAGATTTACTTGGTCCGTATCACTAGATCTAGTTGAATGATAGGTCGCATACAAAAGCGCGTAAACAAGTATAAATTGATAAACATAAACAAGCATTTCAAGATTATATTCAGAAATCGAGATAATCAAATACCAAACATTTTGATCATTTCATAATAATGGCTAATTACCTGAAGGTATTTAGCCTTTCAAACGTTCATAATGTAAATACAAGAGCATTTATATACACAAGGTCGAACTAAACAAAGATAACGAATGATACCAAAAATTGAACGATTACTAAAGTATATGGAATTACACGTTGTCTCCTATGGAATTGATAACGTTGCTCGACCTCTTCTGCTCTTTTTTCCTTTGAAAATCAACTTTTATGGTTTATGTATCGTGAATATGATTTAGCACACTTAAAACTCGTTTTTGAGCCTTCTATTTATAAGGTCTAGAAGTCGGTTCGATACGGCGTATCCAAGGATTAGATACGGCGTATTAAGGATTTCTTAAAGTAGGGACCACGCTTGATATCGTCTAGAATATTCACATACTATATCTTCAATACGGCGTATTGACTTCTTCTGGATACGGCGTATTGATCTTCTTTCCTTTGTGGTCTTTGGTGAGTGCAGGCACGGATACGCCGTATCTTCCTTGATGGATACGGCGTATTGGTCTTTAGAATAGTAATCTTCAAAATATCTTTATTTAAGCTCCAGAATGCGCGCCTTTTGCTAATATTCACCAAGTACTCTATAATTACTGCAATTCTCAAATATAAACGATTAAGTAACAATTCTTTGCAATAACTATACAAAATGGGTTAATAACATGGGATAAAATGTTTGTAATTAATAGATGTTATTTGATGTCATCAATAGTTCCCCCCACTTGAATCCTAACTTGTCCTCAGTAGCCTTTACAGTTCTATAAAAATGTATCCCTAAGGATATTTTCTGTTAAAGCATTTATTCGATCTATTACAAGTACACAACCAAACACCTCACGAAATAGGAAGATGAAAACACTCAAATCACTCAACTAATCTATGTGGTAACATGTAACTAATTCGCTTAATTGCTCGGTCGTGACGAGTATTCTATCATAAGCTTGGCAAGGATACACATCTCCACCACTAAAGCCAAGGAGTAACAAGTTTATAAAGGTAAATATGGGTTTTTGTATGGAAAGGCTTACAGTTGATCATTCTACAATCTTTCACCAGAAGTACCACTCCAACAAGGCAGTTGAAGCACACATACATGGCCGTAACGACGAAATATTCGATCACATCCCCATTTGAATTTAACCAATGGTTAGGATGAAGAATGATATAGGGTAGGAGCCTTCTAACTTTCACCAAAAGTCATAAACCAACAAGGAAGCTAAGACATGCATACATGGCCGTAACGACGGAATAGACATGCACGCTCGAACAAGTGCTCATTCGCGTAAAACCAGCGGCTAATCATTAGGTAAGAGGGAATTAAATTGTTGTTAAATAAAAATCAAGAAACAAATAGATTAAGACTAAGATACAAGTTTCTAGACACTTTTTCCTGACCGTTACCATGACAAAAACACAACTATTTACAACGTCTTGATCATAGATCAAAAATAACAACCTAAGTTGGCATTCCCGTAACGGTCAACTTCCCAATCATCCCAAAACTTTACATACTCTACAAGGTAAGTGGCGATATCTTTCACTTTGTACAATACTCTATATCGTTGATTTTTTAGACGTATCAACGAATAATTGATCCTTCGTGTAATTCTTTCGGTAATTCCTTTGTGAAACGATTATCTTCAAACTTTCTTCTCTTTCTTTTTTTGTTGCATTTTTCTAATTTTTTCGAAATTTTTTTTCCAACTATATACCAAACTCGGAGTAGTTTCACCATCTTCATGATCATAATAATTCCGTATAATTCCTTCGATAGTTCTTCGTTCTTCGGAATCACCATTAATTGTGATGGTAGTAAAATCACATGAGTTTTGACTATAATATACATTCCATTTGCATTGGCAAATTTCTAACAGCACCAAAGATAGAAAATGACACAAGACTCGAGAAATACAAACTTTACACTTTAAGCAACTAGCAACTGTAAATTAAACTTAATCTAACAAGGTAGGTTAAGGTGTAAGGGTGTAACGAAACAATAGTGGTGTAGTTCCTAAGGATTGGCTCTACGTGTTGTATTAGTGGATCTTCACTCTAATGATTGAGAGTGGAAAAGGGTTTAAACTGGGAGGTTAACTAACGCTTGTAGTTAAGTATAAAACAAATGTAAGACGTTTTTGGTGCTGTATCCTAAAATTTACCTATTGTAAACCAAGTTACTCAATTAATCCTAATACTCATTATTGTAGGTCTCGAGTGATATACCAAGCCAAGTTCTAAGTCACACATCACCGTACACACTCATTTTTTTTGTGGAATTTAGGTAAAAATTGGAAATGGATAGCTAAATTCTACAATATCTAACAAGGGTTAATTGTTGTGCGAGTTATGTATCAAGTTTAATTTCATAAAAGTATGCTTAATTTTTTTTAAATTTGAGCATAATATAAGCATTTTGTATTGTAAAATTAGAAAGAAATGTAAAATTCTAATTCAATCCCCCTTCTTGAATTATACAACATCATCGTTGTATAGTTAAATCTTTAATTTACAGGAATTTAAAAAGGAATTAGAATGAGAAAATCCCTTGATATTTGCTCGGTAGATTATCTTAAGTTACGTTTATGAGCAAGATTTGATATGCTGGAAAAAGATCTGAAGTCCTAGCACGAACAGCACACACTAAAATTCTAAAAATATGCATTCCACCAACTTCGTCGATATTCTTTTCAAGACGTCATGTATTAAACATAGGAAAAACATGTGCATTCCTATCTTGGCATCTATGGTTAATTTAAACTAAACTAAACAAACTAAATACGAGCCAGTCTGATAGATACACCATATCAGGTTAATGAATACGCCATATTGCCATAACTGACAATAATATTTTTAAAGTGCATAAAAAGTAAAGACTGATAAAGTCCAAACAATCAATACGCCGTATGGTATGGAGCGGATACGCCGTATTGATGTCTGGGAAGACAGACTCGATAAAATTAAATAACAATCCGGGTTGTCTCCCAGGAAGCACTTTTGTTTACAGCAAAGTCTTTAAGTTAGACTTGTCTTCAGCTTCTCTTCACTCGGCTCTAGTTACCATCCATCCTTCGTCCATAATCCGAAAGATTTCTTGGTAAGCTCGGCACGCCTCTTCTCTTGTGATCGTAAGATCGTCGTATTCGTCTTCTTTTACAGCAACATACTCTTCATCATTATTGAACGAATATTTGATCATCATATATCTCCTTATATTGCACACCGGCAGCTCATGAACTTCACATAATTCTTCTCTCTCATTATCTTCATGATTTATCTCATAAGCATCATCATAGTTTGTATATATGTTCCATCGTCTCTTTTGTTCGTAACGTGACTTATCTTCATTGATAAATCCTTCCATGATAGCTTTGTTTCTTAAAGCCTCATCTTTAAGTTCACTATCTTCCAAAGCCTCGTACCACTCGTAATCCTGATAATGGAGTTGGTTTCCAATAATGTAAGTTCCGGGTAAGTTTCCTCCATTACAGTATCCATCATCCATCCAACTACATGTTGGCCATTCCGAACATCTAGTTTTATAGTTGAAAGGCTTGCAAGTATGTTTAACTGGTGTGGGTTTGGTCCAAACTCCAGCGTTAGTCCATGGCTTCTCATCTACCCATGGTACATCCTTGTTCCATTCATAGATCCAATCATTCTTGTAATCTTCATAGGTCTTGAATCCCTTAATGTCCTTAGTAAGTAAGTCTGGATTGATTTGTAAAAGATAGTTAAATTCTTTGAATGCCTTTCACATAGGTGTTTCAAAATTAAATAAATTAGTGTCGATCCTAAATACTTCAGAAAGTTTATCCTTATCATCAGAAAATTCTTCATCAGTGAGCTCAACTTCATCATCTCCTCTAATCCAGTAAATTCATAATGCTTTCATAGTATAATGATCCATTGTCTTGTAGTTGAAATTTTTTGATCCCAACCATTCAGTAAATGCAACATCAGACGGATCATATCCCATGTCATCATCAGCTTCATGCTCCAAATCATTATCCATTTTCAAGTCACACGGGATATTAGCAACTTCAACTTCATATGTGAATAAATCATCATCGATTGACTTCATTGTTGAAAACTTCAAGTTGTGTATCGCAAGTGAGCGAAACATCTTCGACTTTAACATCCTTAATTTTCTTGAACTCTCCTTTGATAACCGTTGTCATTCTTACTGAAAAATACCTAGAAAATTATCAGTAGAACCAGCGGGAGAAAGGTATTAAAAAATTTTGGGCTTTAAGTTCGAGAATGGAAAAGAACTTTATCAGATGATCGATATGCCGTATTCAATGGAAGTGGGATAGCAGTATTATTCCGTTTGTTAATACGAATGTGTATGGTGTATTTGGGACAGAAGTTGGATGCGCTGTATTGAAAGGAAGTGGATACGCCGTATTCAGCTATCAACCAGAACAATGATAAGAAAAACTTTAAATACGCAAACAATTAAACAAAATTTATACATGCAAACATATAAAAGACAAATATACAAATATTACAAAATATACATCTAATCTAATTTACACACTAATCTAATAGGTTAGTTAATTATGTTAAAAAACAAAATATCAATTAAAAATCAAGATTAATTTTCACTTCCACTGGCAGCGGCCGCCATAAAATTGATGTGTCGTTGTCTTGGTATATTATTTTATTGTTCAAGTTTAAATTTATATTTTGCGCACTAAGCCAATTACAAACCATTTAACGGGCTGCCGGCTGTGTACACGATCGGTTAGTAGTTTCGTGGTAAGTAGGTTGTTGAACACTTAAAGCGAGGTTAAATCTATCAATTTAATTAATATCTTGGTTATCTAATCTATGTTAATTCTATCCTATTCTAAACCTATGTCAGTTTTAATCTTAATTCTAACGGGAAAAGGGAGGTTTTCAGCCTGAGAGTCTGGCACAGTTTGGTTGGTGACTACAATCAATTCAAGGCACTTTAACCCACGCGAGCAAATAAACAAAAGATAAAAGAGCGGCCGAGCTAAATATAATAAAATTGTATTAACCATTATTAATCCGATTAGAAAGCTAGTTTGTTTATTCTAGTGCATTGATTTCTTCTCTCGAGGGTGCATGTCATTCTTAGACTTAGGCGTTACATCATCCTAAGACCTAGACAACGTTATTCTATCACAATTCAAAGCTTCTGCATAAATTCATCCTTATTTTCTGATATAATACTATCTTAGGGATTAAAGCGATGATGGATCTGTTAAACCTAGCTAATAAGAGACTTTACCCATTACCGTTAATGGCGAACTCTAGATTTATACAATCAGTAGTCACCACTTGTCCATAACTATCCAATGGAATCAGAACTTTATTTGTTGAATTATCTAGGTTTACCTTTCTAGTCAACATGATCAATAATCATGGCAAGAATCCAATTAACTAGTTAGCCCAAAGGCGTATCCTAGACAAGATCTAGAAGGACATATATTTGTGATCCTTGTTTAGATATACACCCCCATTTTTGACATATAGCAGCGGAAGCTAATCTGGGGTATTATTTCATAGTACAACAGTTCATATCATAGAAAACGAATCGAAGAGACGTTTTTAAAAAATAAGTTATCATTCATTATTTTATCAGAGTTTTTACAAACAGAGGTCCCAAAATCTACATGAAAACATAAAGTTTGAATGATAACAGTTTAGCCATCTTCAAGTTCGTGCCACTCCGTGCCATAAGATGTTCAGTTACCTAAGATAAACATGCTAAAAAGGTCAACACAATGGTTGAGTGAAATTCATAGGTTTATAATAAATAGTGTGAATACAAGTCATCATAAGAGTGAGTTACGTTGTTATACACCCATAAGTGTAATAATTGCAATGAGTACAATTATTATGGAAAACAGTATTATTGCGTCTAAGCTCTATGGCACTCAAACTGACTAGTGCATATATCAATAATGATATATATAAAGATAATGGCCCCCGTGTAGGTAATTGCCATATACCTATGAGTTTCAAATATAGTGCGTTTGGTTACCTATTCAGCTAACACAAACGGGATATGTCAATCCCAATAGGCCTATTCACAATATTCACGTTCACTCCCAAGTGATTAATGGTCCATGATGGTGGGGTCTTTTGGCATAAAGGGACTTAGACAACAGATGCAATAATATATCAGGATAGCATACATTTAGAAAACACTTGTATTCATGGTTTATAGCATGTATCCCCCTTACGGGTTTATGAAAAAGAAGATTTAAAAGTGAGGCTATGAACTCACATTAACAGTATAGGGAAATCTGATTGATGGCAAAAGTATATCACATAGTGAGCTCCCAATACCAATAATAAAAAAATCTGAAAGTAACGGGCTTTGGTCACGCAATGCCTGGGGTGTTATGTCAAGTCTTTGTGTGGATCCGGCGACGGTTAGTTATAGTTTCAAAAACTTAATAAAGTTTAACGTATATCTTTGATTTATTAAAGAGTAAATTACATTTTTTGTCCTTGTGGTTTGGTGTTTTTTTCACTTTTGGTCCAAAATTCATAAACGTTTTGGTTTTATTCCAAAAGTGATACTTTTTTTTACTTTCAGTCCAAAAGCATGTTTTTTTTGTCCTTGTGGTTTGGTGGGTATTTCACTTTTGGTCTAAATTTTGAACATGTTTGGACTGAAAGTGAAACAAAAGTATCACTTTTGGACTAAAACTAAAACGTTTTTGAATTTTAGACTAAAAGTGAAAACCGCACCAAACCACAAGGACCAAAAATGTACTTTACTCTTTATTAAATTATGGAAATATTGTATCGCTGTTCGGGCTATCATAATCCAGAGGTCATGTAGTATCGTTTGAGGAGCCAGGGCACTTTAAATCGTAAACCCAACAAACTCGTCAAAACAAATCTCAAATGAAACCCTTCATATTAAATTCCCTAGTAACGTGATACGATAAGATTTTAAGTTTTTTCAAAAGTTAGTTGATGATAAATTATGTTAAATATCTAAGGAAATAATGCATCGATTTATGATTAATAACGATAAATGTGTCGGGTTTTAATAACATCGGGTTTTATAATATTAATATATATTTTTATAATTTATATAAAAATATTATATTTTATATTTTTAAGTTTGCAAAATTGGCAATATATACCCTTGGTTTATAAACTTTTACAACTTTAGTCCTTTATATATAAAGTATATTTAAACCTTTAACTTTGAAACTTGGAAAAAAATTGTCCTTATAGTTATAACTTTATAATAATGACATTTTCAGCCCCTTTAGTTATAAATTTTAGAAAGTTACGATATATACCCCTATGCATGGAAATATTTGCAAAACAAGTCCAAAAAGCCATGCAAGCTTATTTTAGGATTCCAATTGATATTTTCAGGTTATAGCTTATTAGAATAAGCTAAAATAAAATGTTCTAACGTAACAAAAGTTTAGAAAAAGGATTCGTTAGCTAGAAAATCAAAACGGATCGTTTTTAGGGTTTTAATAAAAAACACATGGGTTTGAGGATTCAAAGCTTCAAACAAGATTTTATAAATGATCTTAAGAGTATTATGAACATTCTAATACAGATTATAAGTTTATGAAACAAGATCTTAGGCTTACTTGAGCTAAAATGGGTTGAAATGGGTTTTTCGGGTTCGTACGCCTAGTAACGACTTCAAGGGCTCCTTTTTCTTGATTCTTGGCTTCTATTCTGAGCTTAGGGATTCACTTGATACTTCTTGGTCTGAGTTAGAACTCCATTGTTGTACTTGATGAGTTTTGAGGCGTGTTTGAATGGTTTGCATGGATTCGGCTATTTATAAGGTTGAAACACCCTTGGTGCCCAAGTTTTAGCTATGAAAGGTGTCAAGAGCTATAGATAGATGAATAATGGAGTCTATAGGGTGAGTGTTATGAGCTAGAAGTGTAGATTTATAACGTGGAAGGTGTATGAGGGTTTTTGGCCACAAGGAGGCGACAAGGAGGTGTCTAGAAGCCTTAGAGCTTATGGGTGGTGATGGAGCTACTTGGTAGGCTGCTTGTGAGGTCATGGTGATGTCATATAGGTGCTAGGGTGCTTGCTTGAGGTGCTTGGTTGCTTAAAATGGGTAAAAATGCAAGAAAAGGGGTGTCGGGTTCAATTTCATATTGCTCCCAACACCCATCACACAACACCAACTTGGGGTTAGGGTGTAGGGGTTTTAATTTCTAGTTAGGGTTAGGGTTTAAGATAGTTTAGGGTTTAGGATTAGTGTTAGGATTAAGGTTTAGGGTTTAGGATTAAGGTTTAGGGTTTAGTTTTAAGTTTTAGGGCTTAGTTTTAGGTTTAAAGTGAAATTAGGGTTTTAGGGTTTCGTTTAGGGTTTAGGGTTTTAGATTAGGTTTTAGAATGATTTAGGGATTAGGTTTAGGGTTTAGAAGTCATGCATTAAGTGCTTGTACCTTGTGTTAAAGTGGTGGTAAGAAACCAAAGTGATTTAGGAGGTAAAATGACTAAGTGACTTTATTTTCTTTATTGACTTGTACATTAACGCTTTAGAAAAGTTGTAACTTGATTTAGGAGTGATAAAGATTATTAAATGTATCGTGCTATGATACTTGTTCCCCATGCTTTAAAGGCTTGTACATTCATTTTATAT
This sequence comes from Tanacetum coccineum, assembly GCA_026074375.1. Lineage (NCBI taxonomy): Eukaryota > Viridiplantae > Streptophyta > Magnoliopsida > Asterales > Asteraceae > Tanacetum > Tanacetum coccineum. The sequence goes on from BQNB010008448.1 coordinate 42,835, forward strand.
GTATACATTACATATAATTAGGGTTTTGATATAAACGTTAACGTTTAATGCTTGTTTTGATATAACGTTTTGAAAAGTACGTTAAATGGATAATGTACTTGGTAAAATGATATTAAGATATAGAGATTTGACATATTGGATGTTTAATGATGTAATACATTAGATAGAGATGGCATTGATAACAGGTTGCGTAGAGCTCGGTTTACTTTAGGATGCAAGTTACGTTGCATAATGGAATAAAGCGAAAATTTCCCTGTAAAAAGGTGGTACATATATAATAGATGGATATTACAGTGCATCTAATTTAATAGATGGATAATTACATTGATGAAAATTATGGGTTGTTATAGTCTCCCTCCCTTAAAAGAAATCTCGTCTCAAGATTTAGTTGGATGCCGGAGTGGTGTTTGAGAATAGGTGTGGATATTTGGCACGAATTTCATCTTCACGTTCCCATGTAAATTTTGGTCCTCTTTTAGAGTTCCATCTTACTTTGACTATAGGGATGCGACTTTGTTTCAGTTGTTTGACTTCTCGATCCATGATTTCTACGGGTTCTTCCACAAAGTTGAGCTTATCATCAAGCTGAAGTTCTTTCATTGGAATGACAAGGGATTCGTCAGATAGGCATTTCTTTAGATTAGAAATGTGGAAAGTACTGTGGACATTACTGAGCTCTTCAGGAAGCTCTAGTTTGTATGCCACTGGGCCAATCCGTTCAAGGATTTTGAATGGTCCAATGTACCGAGGGTTAAGCTTTCCTCGCTTTCCAAAATGAATGACACCTTTTCGAGGTGATACTTTCAACATAACACGATCTCCAACTTGAAATTCTAAAGGCTTCCGTCTTATATTGGCATAACTTCTCTGCCGGTCTCTTGCAGCTTGCAAGCGTTGTCGGATTTGAACTATTTTCTCAGTGGTTTCATGGATTATTTCTGGTCCCGTAAGTTGAACATCTCCAACTTTGGCCCAGCAGACAGGTGATCTGCACTTTCGACCATAAAGTGCCTCGAATGGTGCTGCCTTAATACTAGCATGGTAACTGTTATTGTAGGAAAAATCTACCAATGGTAAGTGTCTTTCCCATCCTTTTCCAAAATCTATAACATAGGCTCGAAGCATATCTTCGATTGTTTGGATGGTTCTTTCACTTTGTTCATCGGTTTCGGGATGATATGCTGTACTCATATCTAATTGAGTACCCAAAGCACTTTGTAATGATTGCCAGAATCTGGATGTAAAATGACTGTCACGATCTGAGATGATAGATATTGGTATGCCATGCCGAGAGACTATTTCTTTGATGTACAACCTTGTAAGGGTTTCCATACTATATGTCTCTCGGGTAGGGATGAAATGTGCGGATTTGGTAAGGCGATTGACAATGACCCTGATTGTGTCATGTTCGTTTGAGGTTTTGGGTAGTTTTATGACAAAATCCATCGTTATTTTCTCCCACTTCCACATAGGAATCTCTGGTTGTACCAGTAAGCCGAATGGCTTCTGACATTCAGCTTTAACTCTAGAGCATGTTAAACATTTGCCAACATATTCAGCGATGATTGCCTTCATGTTAGGCCACCAATAGAGTTTCTTTAGATCCTGATACATCTTGTCAAAACCCAGGTGAATGGAATATTTTGATTTATAGGATCATGCATGATCAAGTGTCTAAGATTACTAAAAAGTGGTAACCAACTTCGGTTCATATAATATAAACGCGTTCCATCAGGACGTTATGTTTAAATGCTATTATCCATTCTCGTAAGTTTTCTGCCTTGATGTTTTCTTCTTTGAGTGCTTCGGTTTGAGCTTTTAAGAATTTTTAGGGTAAGTTTGGCTGATGATGGTCATAACTTAATGACTAACTCGGAAGTGGTTTATTCGTTTCCTGTCCAGGCTTAAAGAATAGAATGTCATTTGCTACAACTATTTGTCTTTCTAGGATGGTAGCGAACTTTTACATCGTAATCTGCAAGCAATTCTAACCAACGGCGTTGTCTCATGTTCAACTCTTTCTGATCAAGGATATGCTGAAGACTTTTATGATTAGTGAGCACAGTACACTTTGTACCGTATAAGTAGTGTCTCTAAATTTTAAGAGTGAACACAACTGCTCCTAATTCGAGATCAAGGATATGCTGAAGACTTTTATCAATAACTTTCTCTCTTTGCATTAACACCGCTCCCAGACCTTGATGGGATGCATCACAGTAAATAACAAAATCGTCATTTCCTTCTGGTAAAGCTAAGATTGGAGCTTTACAAAGCTTTTGTTTTAGTAATTGGAAAGCTGATTCTTGATCTTCGCCCCATATATACTTCTTATTTTTCGAGGTTAATTCAGTCAAAGACTATGCAATCTTCGAAAAACCTTCGATGAATCTCCGGTAGTAGCCGAAAAGTCCTAAGAATTGGCGTATTTCTGTGGTGTGATAGATATTGCCCATTTCTTATGCTGCCAATCTTGGTGGGGTCAACATAAAGTCCTTGGACTATCAATTAGTGTCCAAGATATTGCACAGATATGAATCCAAGAAAATTACTTGGAGAACTTGGCATACAACTTCTCACTTTCTTGGAGTATTTCTAAGGATTATTCTCAGATGATTTGCGTGTTACTCTTCTTTGTTATGAGAGTAGATAAGAATATCATCGATGAACACTATCACAAATTTATCCAAGTATGGTTTGCACATACGATTCATGAGATCCATGAATACAGCAGGCACGTTAGTTAAACCAAATGGCATCACTTGAAATTCATAATATCCGTATCTTGTTCTGAAAGTAGTCTTGGGAATTTTCTTCATCCTGACTCTCTGTTGTATGATACCTGATCTCAAGTCGATCTTTGAGTAAACACTCGAACCTTGAAGTTGGTCAAATAAGTCATCGATCCTGGGTAATGGGTAACGATTCTTTACGGTAAGTTTATTCAACTCCCGGTAATCGATACACATTCTGAAAGATCCATCTTTCTTTTTAACAAATAAGACAGGAGCTCCCCAAGGTGAAGTACTTGGTCAAATAAAACCTCGGTCTGCCAACTCTTGAAGTTGGTTAGATAGTTCATGCATTTCTGAAGGAGCTAATCTATAAGGTGCTCGGGCTACAAGTGTCGCTCCTGGAATTAGATCGATTTGAATTTCTACTTGACGAATGGGAGGAAGGCCAGGTAGATCTTCAAGAAAAACTTTTGGGAATTCTCTGACTACCGGTATGTCTTCTAGTCATTTCTCGTCTGACTTCTTTTCCATTATTTGGACTACGAAAACTTGATATCTCTTGGATATATACCTTTTGGTTTTTATACAGGATATGAGATTTAGTCGGGTTTTACTTTGGTCACCTTGAATGATTAATGTTTCACCGTTGATGGGAATGTGGACGACTTTCTCATCACAGATGATCCTAGCATGATACTTGGATCTAATCCATACCAATGACGACGTCAAAACTACCGAGTTTAATCGACATAAGACTAATTTTGAAAGGTTGGTTTAACAAGGTCAGGATTTCACCCTGAATAACGGTGTTTGTGCTTACTAAGTTTCTGTCAGCCATTTTGATATCGTAAAAGGTATCTATTGTAATGGGTGAAATATTTAGCTTAGAGGTAAGAGATATGGATACAAAGCTTTTATCAGCTCCAGAATCAAATAATACTCTAGCTAGATGTTGGTTTAGAAGAAACATACTCGTGACTACGTTCGGGTCTTGATGGGCATTCCTATCCCTTAGCATGTAGGCTCTTCCCTGGGCATTGTTGGTGGTGGTCTTTCGGCACTGGTTTGCATAATGCCATTTCTCTCCACAGGCATGGCAAGTAATTGTCATTGGTAGCAGAATACTTCCAGTGGCTGGCCCTTTGTTTTTGTAGTTCTTAGTCAGATGGCCCACCTTGTTGCAAATATTACACTTAACAATGCAAGGTCCTGTGTGATGCAGAGTGCATTTCTTACACAAGGGACGGTTTCTAGTATATCCATTATTTTCAGTTGGGGTGGCAGCATAAGCCCTGAAGGTTTCATGTCTTCTGTTTTGTTATGGTTGGTGATTATTATAGCGGTTGTTGGTGTTACGGTAGTTGTTGTTATTATCGTTGCGGTAGTTGTTGTTGTTGAAAGTTCTTATGTCGTCAAACTTTTGTTTGTGATCACTTGATACTTGCATCGGAGTGTGCTTTGTTACCTGATCCATTAGCCTTTGGGCTATGTTAATGGCTTCCTCTAGAGTTTGAGGTTTAAAGGACGTAACTTTCCATTTCATTACTATCGGGAATCACCGATGAAAACTTCTATCATTTTCTCAGAATCTGGCACCATAGTGGGACACAAGGTTGCCAATTCCTGGAATCTTCTCACATATGTCTTGAGATCATTCCCCTTCACAGTCAGATGGTAAAATTCGTCTTCCATCTTCTGGACTTCAGTTCGGGGATAGTATTTCTTTATCAAAAGTTTCTTGAATTCAACCTAGGTAATCTTGTAAGCTTCTTCTATCCCAATAGGTTGGGCAAAATAATTCCACCAAGATAGAGCTTCTTCAGTTAAAGTACCAGTAGCAAACTTCACCTTGCAGTCTTCGGTACAGTTGCTACGGGAAAACACTGATTCAGTTCTTTCAAACCAGCGGATGAGACCAATAGCGCCTTTTGTACCTTTGAAGTTGATAGGTTGGCAGCTCATGAACTCTTTGTAGCTATATTGTCTTGTCACAGAAGCTTCTCTCGGTCTGGTGGTATTATTAGTATTTGCCATGTTAGCGGCTTGTGCTTCTAGAGCTGTGGTAACACTGTCAACAACTAGTTTCTTGATGGCAGCTGAGTCATGGCTGGTGCTTCAGATGTTGACATCCTTTTGGGAGGCATTCTATCAACATAAGATAACATGTAATAAGAATGATATCACAAGTCTTAAAATGATTAAAGTGCAAAAAATAAACATTGTCATAATTGTGTATCGAAAATCATTGATAAATTCATATCAAATAAGTATCTATTGATTTATTTAAGAAATCATGTATGATTCATACGACTGGAGATGGAGATGATGATATAAAAGAAGTTGTTTTTAAGATGGATATATCGGTATTATGAAACAACAAGGTATAACAGGATTGCCATTGTATTATAAATAACTTGCCTTTGTACTGTACATAGTCAAAACTTGACAAGTGTTGTTATTTATACCAACACATATCGTGGCTAGGGTATAATCTATAACTAGTATTAAATCTAGTAGTTCGATGGGTCCTTTCTGGCTATTCTTGTGTTACATAGATGCATTCAGAGACTTTTCATTGTCTGATGGTGACGACTTAGATTTTGTCGATGATTTGTTCTAGATTAGCAATCCTGAAGCGAGCCAGAGCAATCTTGTTGTTATTTCCCATTTGCTTTCTTTGAAGTTTAGCAATTCGAGCATGAGCCTTTTGGAGTTTAGCTTCCAGATTGTCGAAATCTTGTTGTATAATCACCCGACCTTTTCTGAGACCTTCTATTTTGTCTTCTATGTGCTCAATGCGATCAAGAGAGAGAGTTCATCCAGATGATTCAGAATTTCCTCAATTTGCTCCTCGTGACATTCCAAACTTGTCTTACGAGAGCTTTCTCCCATCTCAAATTCTTGAGGTAGGACAAAAGTAGAGGAGAATGATTGGTTATGGCCTTGTTTATTAGGTGACAATAATTCCTCTAGAAAAAAGAATTCTTAAGGATTAAACATTGAAGATGAGGGCACAATAGTTGGTGGTGGAATAGGTGATTCTTTAGCATAGTATGCATGCATGACCTTCATAAAAGGGTCATCATGAAAAAGTGAAAAAGTTAATGAAACTATTGGAACTACACCAAATGAGTTATTTGAAGAGTTAGAATAAGTTTTTCCTGGTGAAGCTGGGACATAGTCCAGGGAAGCCGAGATATAGTCCGGAAAGTTGGAGGAAAAAGCATCCTCAATATCAGAAGTAGGATGGTTGGGAGAAGACATCACTCTGTTAACAACCCAGTGATAAATAACACAAGTTATTTATATAATAGTATAATAGTTATGTACTTTACATACTATTCCGGAAGATGTAGTGGCACAGAGGACTTTCTTGGATGGAAAAAGAAAAGTAGTTATTGTTAAGGTTTCAACCTTATTCTCTATAACCTTGGCTCTTGATACCAATCTATAACACCCCCATTTTTGACATATAGCAGCGGAAGCTAATCTGGGATATTATTTCATAGTACAACAGTCATAATCATAGAAAATGACTTGAAAGAGAAGTTTTTAAAAGCTAAGTTAACATTCATTATTTCATTAAAGTTTTTACAAACAGAGGTCCCAAAATCTACATGAAAACATAAAGTTTGAATGATAACAGTTTAGCCATCTTCAAGTCCGTTCCACTCCATGCCATAAGATGTTCAGTTACCTGAGATAAACATGCTAAAAAGGTCAACACAATGGTTGAGTGAAATTCATAGGTTTATAATAAATAGTGTGAATACAAGTCATCATAAGAGCGGGTTACGTTGTTATACACCCATAAGTGTAATAATTGTAATGAGTGCAATTATTATAGAAAATAATATTATTGCGTCTAAGCTCATGGCACTCAAACTGACTAGTGTATATATCAATAATGATATATATAAAGATAATGGCCCTTGTGTAGGTAATTGCCATATACCTATGAGTTTCAAATATAGTGCGTTTGGTTACCTATCCGGCTAACACAAACAGGATTCATCAATCCCAATAGGCCTATTCACAATATTCACGTTCACTCGTAAGTGATTAATGGTCCATGATGGTGGGGGTCTTTTGGATAACGATTTGTCAAAACCAGTCACTACACATTATTTTCCTAAGGGAAAAGAATCTTCTTGTACAAAACCTAATCATATGATTGCATCTAGCTCATCTAGGTATTGCTCAAATGACATGGTTCATAATCACTACCTAGAGGAAGCTAAGAAAAAGATACATGAAAGTGGTAGGAATTCCAAACCTAGTGTGATGCCTTCTGCTAGATCACAAAGCACATCTAATGGTAGCAAACCAAACCCTAGGATCAAGTCTTAGTGTGATGGTTTATGTTTCAAAACTTCATAAAGTTTAACGTATTACTTTGATTTATTAATTTATGGAAATATTGTATCAATGTTCGGGCCATCATAATTCAGAGGTCATGTAGTAAACGTTTGAGGAGCCAGGACACTTTAAATCGTAAATCCAGCAAACTCGTCAAAACCTATACCCAAATGAAACTCCTTATATGAAGCTCCCTAGTAACGTGATACGATAATACTTTAAGTTTCTTCAAAAGTTAGTTGATGATAAATTACATTAAATATATAACGTAATTATTTTATAATGCGCCGATTGATGATTAATAACGATTAATGTGTCAGGTTTTAATAAAATTAAGTTTTATAATATTAATATATATTTTTATAATTTATATAAAAATATTTTATTTTATATTTTCAAGTTTGCAAAAATGGTAATATATACCCTTGGTTTATAAAACTTTACAACTTTAGTCCTTTATATATAAAGCATATATAATTTAAACCTTTAACGTTGAAACTTGGAAAAATAGGTCCTTATAGTTATAACTTTAGAATAATGACATTTTCAGCCCCTTTAGCTATAAATTTCAGGAAGTTACGATATATACCCCTATGCATGGAAATATTTGCAAAACAAGTCCAAAAAGCCATGCAAGCTTATTTTAGGATTCCAAATGATATTGCCAAGGTTAAAGAATAGTAAAAATAGATCTCAAATGAAAGATGTTCTAAAGTATCCAAGAAGTTTAGAAAAATGATTCGTGAAGCAATAAAATCAAAACGGGGTACAGTTTTTTAGAGGTTTTTAACCAAAAAACAACATGGGTTTGAGGAATCAAAGCTTCAAACAGAGTTAATTAATATGATCTATAAAAGTAATTATAACAAATCTAAAACAGATTATAAGATTATTTGAACATAGAATAAAAGTCTTACTTTAGCTAGAACCGGGTCAAAATGGGTTTTCCCCCGGTTCGACGCCTAGTTAACGACTTCAAGTGCCTCCCTTTTTCTTGATTCTTATCATTCTATTCTCTCATAGGGATCTTATACTTCTTCCTTGGCTGAGCTAGACACCATTTGTATGTGTAATTGAATTTTTGAGGTGTTATTTGAAAGGGGTGAATGTATCGGAAATATAGGGGTAAAAACACCTAGGTAGCCAACTTATGAGTTTTGATTAGTGTCAAGTGAATCTAGGGAATAGATGATTCATGGAAGGCTAAAATGATGAGTCTTGAGAGCTATGATTGTATAAATTGAATGGTGTGAAAAGGTGTATGATGGGTTTTTACGGCTACAAGGAGTGACAACGATGTGACTAGAAACATTGGAGCTTAATGGTGGTGAATGGAGGTGCTTGTAAGACTGCTTGTGACATAAAGGTGAGGTCAATGAGGATCATTAGTGCTTGGTTGCTTAAAATGGGTCAAAATAAGATAAAAAAAAGGTGCCGGGTTTGGTTTGGTCTCGAGTTAGGGTTTAGGGTTTTGAATTCGAGTTAGGGTTAGGTTTTAAGATAGTTTAATGGATTAGTAAAAGTGTTAGTATTACAGATTAAGAGTTTAGGATTAAGTTTAGGGTTTATGATTAAGGTTTACGGCTTAGTTTTAAGGTTTAGGGTTTAGGTTTTAGGTTTAAAGTGAAATTAGGTTTTTAGGGTTTTGTTTAGGTATTTAGTTTTTAGATTAGGTTTTAGAATATTTATGGAATAGTATAAGGTTAATGAAGTTATTATTAATATGGCTTAAGCCTGTACTACAAGTGGTGGTAAAAAACCAAAGTGATTTAGGAGGTAAAATGACCTAATTTGACTTTCTTGCATTATTGACTTGTACATTGTGTTTTAGAAAGTTGTAACTTGATTCAAGAGGGAAAAGATATTCAATTGTTGTGTATTGATACTTGTACACATGCTTTAAAGGCTTGTATAATCATTTTATATGTATACATTACATATAATTAGGTTTATGATGTAAACATAATTGTTTAATGCTTGTTTTTTGATATAACATGTTTGAAAAGTATCTTAAATGGATAAATGTACATGGTAAAAATGATATTAAAATAAGACTTTGACATATTAGGAATTTTGACATGATAAAAACATAGATAGAGATGGCATTGAATAAAGGTTATTGAGCTCGTTTTACTTATAGATGAAAGTTAACGTTCACTAATGAGAAAAAGCAAAAATTTCCTATAAAAAGGAGTAAATATAGAATATTATAGTGTAAAAAAAAAAATAAAAAACATCTAATTTTAATAGATGGATAATAGATATTAATGAAAATGCGGGTGTGATATATTAGACAGAGAGTATTAAAAATCAGTTCACGAAAAGATATAGACTAAATCTTTGGTAATTTCAAAGTATGTAAGAAATCCTTTGTAATATGGATAAACATTCTCTTGTTTCTTAGAGTCTTTGTTATCTATCTAGAACATAAAGTCTTCCCAAAGTAGTTTAACAAAGTCAACATTCTTGTTGTAATACATCCCCTATGAGATTTCTGCTCATGAAAGTATGATCTTATCATAGACCTGTATTTTTATCCTAAAAAGCATCTTTTGATGAACTGCAGCAAAGGTTCTCTAAGGATTGTGATGCATATGCACTGATGATCTGTATATACCTTAGTTATAGAATCAATATTACATATGTACCCAAGTTCCTTGATAAATGAGACACTTTCATCATCAAAAGAAGGAGGTACAACAAACTCTTGATTTGGAAGTCTTGGACATATTTGGAGAATGTCACAAAAGACTTCAACATCAATTGTGCATTTCTTCTTGTCCATCTTGAATTTATATGAAGATGAGTTTTTAATCTTGGTGATGGTGTGCCAGAACTGATGCATGCATAATTCTGTGATATTTGATGTGATTAGGAAAGCTGGGTAGAGAGAAGAGAGTGCAAGAGCATCTGATGAGGTGTCATTTTATACACTTTTTCCTGGTCATTTAACCCCCTAAATCATGCAAATATACCTAGATTATGTGCTTAATCATTTGTTTTTAGGTTTTAGCACTTGGATGAAAGACACGTGACTTGGGCTCATTTGAAGAAGAAACAGACAAGATTACGACTTTACACCAAGAATCATGAAGGATTTTGCATACAGCGCATGGAGACGGCGTCGCCATCATAAGGCAACGGCGTCAGGATCTTCATCATGACGGTGTTAGAGATCCAGCGACGGCGTCAGGACGTGGCCGACTTAAAGAGGATCTAGAATCATCCACATGGCAATGGCATCATGAATTCAAAGCGACGCTGTCGCACCATTTTTAGTATATATACAAAACCAATTTTAGGGTTTCAAGTGTGTATCTTTGTTTAACTTTTGGGAGACGAACCCTAGTCATTCTAGCAGCTTTTTAGGTCATTTTTAGGGCCTCAAAACCCTATTGTAACTACCTTCAATCTATGTTTTAATCAAGTAATATTGTTTATTATTAATCATTCAATATGTCTTTGTGTTGTTTGATTGATTTATGTTCTTGCTTTCTTTATAACATGCTAGGCTAAACCCTCCTTTGTATTTACTTATGATTGCATGAAACTTAGGTTGTAGATCCTTTTAATGTTGCTTCTTGTTGATGGATGTGCGCGTTAGGCTCTAGAAAACTAGCCATAAGATATTAAATTGGCATAGACGTCTAGGGAAACGTGAGTGTGTAGAAAGGATACCATCGGTAACAGTCTTCATACTACCTTACCCCTAATATGGTTGATCCCTCTTAAGATATTTCACATGCATTTAATATACTCTTAGGGGCCTTGTAATAGTCTTCATACTACCTTACTTGTGCGTTGCCTTAACGGAATATTAAATAGACGGCGGGTTCGTGTAATTCGTTCATGACTTAGGAAATACTTACACAGATCATCACAAGTGTGACAAAGCAACAGATCTAGGAGAAGCAATCTGAGGAGTAGTGCATGATTAGGTAAATACATCTTTTTATCATAAAGTTATCACCAGTAGTTTAGATTATATTTAGTTTAATTAGCTAAAACAAACCAACCTCTCAAAACCATGATATTTACTTGCTTTCTTAAAAATATAAAAACACAAAAAGAATCTTCTCTCAACCCCTTAGAATTCTATTAGACCATGTTCGAGCCTTCCCAACCTATTCCCCTAGAGAACGATAACAACCCCCGAGTCTTGACTTACTACACTACAACGGTTAGGTACTCTGCCTAGGAGATTGTAAAGCTTCCTGTGAAGTCTTCACAAACTCCACATCAAGTTTTTGGCGCCGCTACGTGGGGAATAGTTAGGTTTCGATCATTGTTTAACTTAGTTCTACTTGCTTGATTCCTATTAAGTGAGAATTTTAATTCTAGTACATTAACTATCTTGTAGTCTATCTTTTCTTTGTATGTTTGTTTGTAATTTTCATTGACTATTCCATTCTTCACTATGGAGAACGCGAATCCATCTCCGACCTTTGGATCTCTCTTTCAGCAACCTCTGCCACTACTTACAATGAGTTAATCACCAGGGTAAATAAGCTTTTAAAAATGAGGCAAACTATTGATTCTCTTCTCTCCAAAACCATCAATGAATTAACCAACCAATCTTCTGATTATGAGACTTTCTGTCCTAGAGAAATAATTAATGAACTTGAACTAAGAATGCAACGAAGAAACAATTTTGAAGAAGAATTGTTTAAGGATATGTTTCCTACTGAGGAAGAATTAGCCTACCATAAGGGGCTACTAGGTGAACCGTGTCCCCCTTTCTCAACCCTAGATCCTAAAATTAGGAGAGGCGACCCTTAGAGTTTGAAGATTCCTTGTGTAATCGGCACTGTTTACACAGGCCATGCATACATTGACCTACAATCTCTTGTTAATATCATGTCTCTTGCTTATTATAATAAATAAGACAAAAATCTTTTCAAGTAAAGAGAAACCCATACCAACCATATAAATTTTGTAACTTAGTTGGAAGAGCTAAAAATGTGCATATATTTGTTGGAACTTCATGATTTTGGAGGACTTGGGCAGGTCATTGATGGCAGGCTAAGTGAAGTGGTTCTGGAAAAACCTTTTGTGCAAACGTCTAAGCTTACTTATGATGAATCCTTAAGGTTAATTAGGTTTGCCCATAGAGATGACGAAGTTGTGTTTAGGATGCCTCAAAGGACAAAAGAATTAGATCTAATATCACCCTTGGAAAAGGATAAGTTTGAAGCATTCTTTGTGGAAAACTTAAAGGTTAGAAAAAAAGGGTTTAAGAATGTCCTTGAAAAGAGAAAGGGGTATTACAAATCTTGCATGAACCTTAGACATACTTATAAAAGAGATAAATGGATAATTGAAAAACTTAAAACCAATCACATAAGTATCATCAAGCTTAAGGAGTAATAGGACTTTGATCTAGCTACAAGACTCATAAATAAAGAAAAGCGCTTCTTGGGAGGCAACCCAATATTTACTTTCCCGCATTTAGGAGTGTCGTGTGTTTTATTATTTATTGTTTATTTTATAATGTTTGAATCATTTTATAATCATACTTTGTTTGTTTGTAACTTCGTCTTATTTACAATCAAATGTATTTTGCATAAAATAAGTGTAGGGGGACATATCTAGTTTTTAAGAACCAATTCAAACATTTAAAATAAGTTGTTTAGATTAATTCGCGTCAGTTTTGAGTCATATGATTGTAATAATTAATCCCAGGTTTTTATGCAGTGTTTTCTACAGATATAACTAATAAAATTGCGTGCAAGAAATTTCTCATTAAAAACGAAGAGGAAATCTTCACAGTGCGTAGAGACGGCGTCGGGATTAAACCCAACGGCATCGCGTCTACAGCAATGTGAAGATTCGAAAATTATCAACTATTTTTGAAAAATAAAATGTGCAATATTTAAAATTTGTAATTTTGTTGTAAACCTGCAGAAACGTATGATTGTATCATCGCTTTCATCCTATCTTTACTGCTATCATAGAGTCAAAACCCTAAACTCTCTTTGTATATATCTATCTTGCCAATTTTACGCTTGGTATAGTTGTCTTTGTCTTTGATTTACAGGTTATATTTGATGAGAATAAGCTTGGAAGTTCTTAGGAAGTTTTATTGGATGACTGTTGGAGGACGATCTAACCAGTTATCGCATGTTTCTTCTCCATTATTAAGCAAACCAGGGGAGTACTAGTTTTTTTTACTTGTTTTCTTTTCCCTTTATTCGTTTTTACGGGTACTTTTAAGAACATTGGGGACAATGTTCATCTTAAGTGTAGGGGGAAATAAGCTTTAGAAACTATTCCTTCATTTACCATTTGCTTTGTCCTTAAAATTATGGGTAATATATCAAAACATTGCATAAAAAGGTAATTTTGACCAAAATTTAAATTTTTTTATAACACATACCGATGAAAACCGAGTATTAATAGCGTCTTATGGATAGGAATGTGTATGACTAGCACAAAAACCCTCAAAATTCAACCTTAAAAATGTGAGGTTCGCCTTTAGATCTATAGGAATTCAGGTATCCATTATTGATACCCAAGATAGTTTATACCTTTAGCTTGTTTGAGTTAAGGTTCAAATGTAATCATATGTGTCTATTCTGTCGTTATGGATGTGTACCTATGGTCTTTATCACCTTTTCTAAAACATTGATATCGGTATTAAATTATATGAGTGTACCGATAGTATCTTAAATTCTAGAACTTGTTTTTGTGATGCATCCTGAGACCACATAGTGAGAACTAGGATTTGCTAGATAAGAGGAACTAGGATTAACCCATGTTTTAAACATGTAATTGTTATGATGGTCACCCCGATCATATAACTATCCCACACCCTTGCCACGCACTTATTTTTAGTGTTGGATACCCCTAGTATAACCCTCTGAGCCTATCCTTATTCATGGTTCTCGTAATTTTCTAGTTAATCCGAACTATTAATGAAGAGCATTATCACCCTTGAACCAATTGTTACACCCAAATCGCCTTAGCCTACCTTGTATGTACTCACCTTTAGTATATTGTTTTAACCCAAGTTAATTATTTGAGTACATGGTTGCTTAGTCCTTATCCTTGTAAATAAAGTTTTGGGACGATTGGGATTCATTGTAGTATTCATCTTATGAAGAATTAGGGAAGAAGTAATTTATTACCCCCAATAGAGCTCAGTAAGCTCCATGTTATGTTGATCCACCTCAAATTGGGTCATTAGTTAGATTGTAAATATCGAGTATGTAAAAGTTCAAGTGTAGGGGTGTATCTATAAACCACCATGATGTATTATATGTTTAAGCAATGGAAGGGCAAAAGTGTATGAAAAAAAGTGATAAAAACTTATACGGGCTGCCATTTGCTTATGTTTATCATAGAGTCATGAAAAGAAAAAGAAAGAGATTAATGTAGAGTTGTGTAGAGTTTGTATATCTTTGTCCGAGTTCTTGGCTTAGCAACCAAATTAGCGTGTATTCTTATAAATAAATAGCTAACCCTTTCACCCCAAATTCACCCAAAAGCCACCCAAATATATCCCATCCATTTCCATTTCCATGTTATCTTACACCTACACCCCACAACCCTTTAAAAAGACCACTTTGATGGTAATGACTAGTAATTGCGCCTAGCAGTGGAGGTTTTGATCCTTTACTAAGCCTATGGTAATTTATATACTATGACAGGTAATGAGTGTTGATTTTCTATTTCCCTATAGTTGTTATAATTTATTATACACCCGAGTGAAAGAGAGAATCCCAAACACTTATGTGAGGTGCTAGTGTATACTTTCTATGCTTTTAACTATGAGGTCTAGAAGGTCGTGTTGTAAACTGCTTTTAAAGAGTAGGTTAAATGCCCCTAATATTGCTATTGTCTAGGTAGAAAAGCTTATTTGCTTGAGGACAAGCAAATCCCAAGTGTATGGGTATTTGATGAGGTGTCATTTTATACACTTTTACAGGGTCATTTAACCCCCTAAATCATGCAAATATGCCCAGATTATGTGCTTAATCGTTTGTTTTTAGGTTTTTAGCACTTGGATGGCATTTGGAGGAAATACGCGTGACTTGGGATCATTTGGAGAAGAAACGGACAAGATTACGACTCTACACCAAGAATCATGAAGAATTTCGCATACAACGCGTGGAGACGGCGTCAGGATCTTCATCGTGACGGCGTAAGAGATCCAGCGACGACGTCAGGACGTGGCCGACTTAAAGAGGATCTAGAATCATTCACGTGGCAACGGCGTCATGACTTCAAAGCGATGTCGTTGCACTGTTTTTACTATATATACAAAACCGATTTTAGAGTTTTAAGTGTGTAACTTTGTATAACTTTTGGGAGACGAAGCCTAGTCATTCTAGCAGCTTTTTAGCTCGTTTTTAGGGCCTCAAAACCCTATTGTAACTACCTTCAATCCATGTTTTAATCAAGTAAGATTGTTTATCATTAATCATTCAATATGTCTATATGTTATTTGATTGATTTATGTTCTGTCTTTCTTTATAACATGCTAGGCTAAACCCTCCTTTGTATTTACTTATGATTGCATGAAACTTAGGTTGTAGATCCTTTTAGTGTTGCTTCTTGTTGATGCATGTGCCCGTTAGGCTCTAGAAAACTAGCTATAAGATATTAGATTGGCATATACGTCTAGAGAAACGCGAGTGTGTAGAAAGGATACCATCGGTAACAGTCTTCATACTACCTTACCCCTAATATGGTTGATCCCTCTTAAGGTATTTCACATGCATTTAATATACTCTTAGGGGCCTTGTAATAGTCTTCATACTACCTTACTTGTGCGTTGCCTTAAGGGAATATTAAATAGACGGCGGGTTCATGTAATTCGTTTATAACTTAGGAAATACTTACATAGATCATCACAAGTGTGACAAAGCAACAGATCTAGGAGAAGCAATCCGAGGAGTAGTGCATGATTAGGTAAATACATTATTTTATCATAAAGTTATCACTAGTAGTATAGATTATATTTAGTTTAATTAGCTAAAACAAACCAACCTCTTAAAACCATGATATTTACTTGCTTTCTTAAATATATAAAAAAACAAAAAGAATATTCTCTCAACCTCTTAGAATTATGTTAGACCGTGTTTGAGCCTTCCCAACCTATTCCCCTAGAGAACAATAACAACCCCCGAGTCTTGCCGTACTACACTACAATGGTTAGGTACTATGCTTAGGGGATTGTAAGGCTTCCTATGAAGTCTTCACAACCTCCACATCAGCATCCAAGACAACTTGGTAAGTGGGTTCCTTTAAAGTCTTTGTGGGATCAATTTTCATGTTGCATTTGCCAACGTGGACTCGATTCTCAGGTGCAACCAAGGCATTTCGACAACAACTTGTTGTGCAGTAATTGGATTCATGGTTCTGCTAATATTTGTCCAATACATTTTATATTCAAACATATATATATTACTAATTGACAATTTAATTCATGCAAAGAGTTTTAAGATGCAAGTTGTGATTATTAACTAGGGATTAAACACAGTTTACCAAGCATCAATTATAACTAACGTCGGTGATTAAAGATCAGAAAGTCAACTTATAAGGTCAACAGACTAACTATTGGACAAACATAGACAACTAAGCAACTCAGATAGAATACTAGGAAAAATTACCCAAAAAAATCACCTAGTGAAAATCAAAGCTATGCATTCCCTAGTTAATTCATTGTACAAATCGCCCAGTGTAACTACTATGTATAAATCGCCCATTGTTAATTTGATGTATAAATCGCCTAGTGTAAAATTAGTGCATAAATCACCAAGTTCAATTTGTGTATAAATCGCCCAGTTCAATTTGTGTATAAATCGCCCAATACTGTTTATGTATAACTCGCCTAGTGCTTTTTATGTATAAATCGCCTAGGCAAATTTTCATGCAAACACACACTTCATCTTAAGCTTCTAGAATCAACAAATCATGATACCTAGCACACACCCTCATCACATGAACCTTATAAATAAGAAATTTCCAAAAAAATACCACATTTTTTGGTATGGAATGAGTCTAACGACTCGTATCATCAAGGGAATCCAAATATTGATGTTCTAGCTTGGAAACACTCTGATACATACACGGTATCATTCTAGCACTTATGAACACAAACCCAAGAACATTTGCATGTTCTTTCCACTTTTCCTAGATGTTCGACCTAAGAATCAACCATATTAATGTTTAACCTCATACAAAACTATTATATGTGAGTCATCTACATCCCTAGACACACAAAACCCCCCAATAAATTTAAGATTTAGCACACTTTTGATAATGAAGAACCCTAATTCGAATATTAGTGTTTTTGAGCAATTTTAAGGTGTTTTGAACTAATTCCTTTTGATTAGAAGATGGTAGGAGTATTAGAAACACTTTAGAAGTTTACCTTACGGATTAAAAATCACAATTAGATTGTGTTCTTGAGTTAGCTGAATTCAATAATGGTGGAAAATAGGGGTGTTTGTTTGTGTGTGTAAGAGTGACAAGGTGGGGGTGTTTTTGTTTGAAATCATTATGATTTTGGCAAAAATGCCCCCTGAAGTATTATAACTCTTGCATTTTCTTTAAATAACTTTCTTAAAGAAAAATGAAGTTTCATTTTTTGCACAAATAGTCCCTAAATGTTTTATTAAACTAAATTAGGCCTCACATTTTGTAGAAAAAAATCCCTATAGGAATAAACACATAAATATAAAGCCCAAATAAGTTAAAGTTAATTAACTCCCCTTTAAGTATTGATCCGTTATTGTTTAAAACATTTTTCCTTTTATCACATGATGATTTTTGAAGAAGATTATTTGATATTTTCTCCCCCTTAAATAATGACCTGTTTTCTAGTTAAAGAGATGTAGTCATTGTTTGAGTGGTCAAAAATCTTTGAAAATCATTTTCTGATGAAACTTTAAGATGATTAAGTTCATTTTTGAAAATCAACACCTTAAAAAGTAAGATTTCTCTTATTTTGACAAATAAATGCACTGACACGTATATTTATTGTATATAGGAAGCACGGCTTGTGTTGCAAAGTAAACACAAGCCTTTGTATGAATATAAAGTAATTCATAGCCGAGAAAAATTAATCTCCCGTTATGAGGACAAGTTTTCTTTTAGACGAAATACTTGCCTTTAAATTGAAGACCGGGTTGCTATCTGAAATAATAGCAAGCCATGGACATGTTTTGAAAACTTTTATAACTTTGCTCAAACTTCATTTACAGCCTCATATCATTATTAAATGACATTTCTAAGGCCGTAAATGTTCTTGATTTTCAGAAGACATGTCAGATATACATATTTTTGAATTTTTCTAATTTTTTAATTTTCTATTTTCTTTTCTGGTTTTATATTTTTATATTTTATTTTTTTGAAAATTTTATATAAAATAAAAAATCTTTTTGCGTTTTTATATTTTCTTATATGCATATAATACACAGGATATACTGCGAGTTACCACCATTACTCGTCCTCTTCTTCTGCCAGTCATTTTAGCGTTTCAGGAGACATGCTTCTCATACCTAGATTTTTGATCAAGCAATTGAATCTTTCTCGTGGTAAAGGTTTGGTGAAGATGTCCACTTGTTGATATTTGGTCATGACAAAGTATAGTTCCACTATTCTATTCTCTACTTTCTCCTTTATAAAATGGTATCGTACAATAATATGCTTGGCTCTCGAGTGTTGAACATTGTTACAGCATAGAGCAATAACACTTTTGTTGTCACAGTACAGAGGAATCTTACTGAATTTAAACCTATAGTCTATTAGCTATGATCGCATCTAAAGGATTTGAGCACAACACCCAGATAAGGCAATATATTCAGCCTATGTACTCGAGATTGCAGTGCTCTTTTCCTTCTTGGATGACCAGCTAACAAGTTTATCACATAAGAATTGAGAGCTTCCTGATGTACTACGTCTAGTGTCCTGGTACCCCGCGTGATTTACGTCTGAATATGCAGTTAAAAATTCCGGTATCCTTCGAGTAACACAGACCCAAGTGAATGGTTCCCTTTAGGTATTGAAAGATCCGTTTAACCGCATGTAACTAATTTTTGATAGGCTTTGCCTGATACCGAGCACATAAGCAGACTACGTAAATAAGGTCAGGTCTACTTGATGTTAGATACATGAGGGGTCCAATCATGCAACGGTAATGTGTAGCATCAACTGGTGTCCCTTGTAGATCTGCATCCAGTTTATTCTTTTCCACTATAGGTGTGTCTACAAAATCACTGGTTAGCATACCATATTTTTTAATAATTCCATAAGCATATTTTGATTGGTTTATGAAGATGCCTCTAGGACTTTGAGAACGTAATTCTAAAAAGAATGACATTTTTTCCATCATCGACATCTTAAACTTAGTGGTTATAAGATTAGCAAACTCATCACACATAGCAGTATTGGTTGATGCAAATTTTATATTGTCAAAATAAATTTGTACCAGTAATCAATCGTTTCCTGCTTTCCTTGTGAAGAGTGTTGGATCAATTGCACCTTTGGAGAAGTGTTGTGAGATGAGAAACTTGACAGCATGTCATACCATGCACGTGGTGCTTGTTTATGACCATAAAGGGCCTTTTTGAGCTTGTACTGATCAACAAATCGTTCTGGTTGAGAAATGTAGACCTCTTCCTTGATCTCGCCATTTAAGAAAGCCGTTTTGACGTCCATCTGGTAAGTCGTCATATTCTTGTTGGCGGCATTTGCTACAAAGATACGGATGGCCTCTATTCTTGCAACTGGTGCAAATGATTATTCAAAGTCGATTCCCTCCTCTTGCTTGAATCCTTGAGCAACCAATCTAGCCTTATGTAACACCCCCAAATTAGGTCGCAGCGGAATAAGGGTCCAGGAGCGTTACTTCATAATACCATTGCACAAGATATGAGAGAACGACCTCTAAAAGTGTCGTTTGAAAAGAACTTGTAAAGTTTGGACTCCAATGCACATCAGATAAGCCAAGCATCTAATTCACCTAAGAAAAAACATGCTTAAAAATGTTAACATAAAGTTGTTGAGTTCATAGGTTTATGTAAGTATAAATGTTGGATCAAAGATTTGTAAAGTGTGTATGACCATTTCAACCCTTATAATAGTCACAAAAATGTAAACATGAATGTTAGACCACAATTTTTCAAAGAGTATGATAATTGTAATGCGCACAATATCACAAAATGTTTCAAGTATGTATTGCCTAGTACGCAACATAAGGAGTGATTACGATTACCCTAAGTTCATGAAACTGAGGCTTAAACTTGTAAAGTATGCCACTTTATTCAAGGCATAGTAAGAGTTCCAGTATATGAAGTTTGATGCTCTGACATGGTATAAGTTCGTTAGTTCTATCTCGAACTAGTGAGAGCTACTCACCCGAACGGGGTTGTCACGCCACAAATAGATCTATTTTATAACAAACGCGTCTACCAACTTGTAATTATTAGTTCAATCCACTTAAGCTAATCCGTAATCATTTGAGTAAAAGTAAAGTTGTTGCGTCCATAAGTAAAGACAAGAAATGTATCCCACAGCGAGATATGTAAATGACTATGTAAACAAATTGATAATGAGTATGTAAACAAGTTTGTAAACGAGTATGTAAGCGATTTTGTAAACATGTATGCAAACAAGTATGTAAACAAGTTATGAAACCAAATATGAAAACGAGTTTGTAATTGCGCATGTATTCTCCCCCAAAGGTTATAAAGTATGTATAAAACAAGTAAAACATGGGGCTATAAACTCACCTCAAGTGAAAGTAGTGATTATCGCAAAATCAACAAAGTAATCGTCACAAACTATCCGGAATGCAACCTAATTAATTATAGGTCGTATAAGCACGATGTATTTAATATACTCTCACGACAATGCATCTATTAAGCTAGATCACCACACTATAGGTTTGTTTAATTTATAACACGAAATAAATGTGTAAGTTACGTTCATAATTGAAATGTACAACAAGTATTCACATGTGACAAATATTATTTATATGAATTGATAAATAATGACTAAGTATAAGTATATAATTAAACTTGTAAAATAGTTTTTATATAGTCCTTGTTATTAAATGTTTAAGTCTACATATGTATATGTTTAAAAATGTAGCAAAATAGACTAATAGCCAATAATTAAATTTAATCAACTTAGCTCGTTTTCTTTTTATCGCTTATAAAAGGTCAAGTATATATAGTTTAATTAATTTCGTAAATGATTTATATAAAGTTTTAAAACGCGTGTTAATAATATATTAATGATACACTAATGTTTGATAAGGTTTTCATAGTCCAAACGGACCCGAAAACACTCGCTAAGCCTATTTTATAAACTTAACAACAAGTATATAAATTTACGAAAAGCTGAAATTTATATATTAACAACGGTTTCTTATAAAATTCATATCTCCTTCGTAATAAATCGGTTCTTCGCGTTCTTTATATCTACGGTTTCGTACGAAGATGTACTATCATAATAAAACACGTATTTACTGTCTAGAAAGTCTTGCCAATACCAGTTTATATAAATGTTTTTATAAAATCACTTTTTATATATAATTAGTTACCGGTATCTTGCAAAAATCATAACTCCTTCGTTATAGATCGGTTTCGCGAGTTCTTAATATGCACGGAATTGTATGAAGATGTATTATCTAAATAAATTACTTATACATTGGACAAAAATTCGTGCTAAAACAGTTTATACAAACTGTCCATAATTGAATATATATAAATTTGTTTTTATAAATTTTAACTTGATATAAATATTACAAATCCTTTAATTTGTCGAATACACTAACTTGTGTATAATTAAAGTCCTCTACATTATAGTTCCCTAATTTAATCTTTCATCCCATGTGTATGTATCAAGAACATAAGAAAATTGTCTATGATTTTATGTGAATAAGTATAATCACGAAATAAACTACCACCTGTTTTATAAATTACCCAATACTTATAATACGTCAAATTATGTGTATTTCATAGATCTACAATATTCTTAACTCTAATTTACCATATGAACAATTATACTTGAAAGATATATAAAGCATGATCCTTGACATATCTTGTTAAAATAAAACCTATGTGGTGATTTCACCTAATAAATCAAGATGCATGACATGTAAGTAAATGAAATGAAAAGATGAGAATCATGAATGGACTTTGAGTGAATGTAAGAAGAGATGAACATAAATCAAACCCTAGTTTCAAACCAAGAACTTAAGAAACCCTAATTTCTTTACATGAAAACCCTAGTTTTCTTTACTTGAAAACCCTTGTCTAATTAACACCCAAGCTTCTAAATTACCTTGATACACCTTATATATTATATCTAAGAATAGTTGTATGCTTATAACCTTGCTAAAATCAAAACTATGGAAACCCTAATCACACTTTTTGAGCAGTGGGTTTACAAAGGAAAACAAGAGAGGAAACTTTGATTAATTTGCTTGTGAAATGTGTGTGTGAAGGCTTACCTAAGACCTTCTATTTATAGTCCAAGACTTGGCTAGTTTTCTAGGTAATACCATGTGTTTAGGAAGTGGTTTTAAGGATACATTATAAGACTTCTCCTCCTCCCTAGGAGGGGGAATGGCTAGGATGAGATGAGGACACAAGGATTAGATAATTTTTGAAGAATTGAGTTTTAAGGTGTACTTGTAGGTTAATAACTAGCATGAAGTAACATTAGTGGGGAATTAATTTTTATTAAGTGTATTTGACAATATAGAACCGGCCATAGGTGTTTAAGTATAGAAATGATTTAATTTTGGGGTATTGGGTATAAAAATGGGTATTTGTTGAAGTATAGATAGGTATTGATGCTTCCGTGTTTGCATAAATGTATTTTATTGCGAAACGTAAACATTTTACGTAACCGATAAAAATAAAATATGAAAAGTTATAAATTATCTTCGTAATATTTGAGTACCAAGTTTTTAATCAAAGAATTGGGAAAGCTCAAGTATTTCTTGGGAATTAAAGTGTTAGATACGGTTAATGGTATATGTTTAACTCATAGAAAATATTGCATTTAATTACTTTATGAGTTTGGAATGTTAGCTTATAAGCCTTGTAATACCCTAATAGAAGCTAATCTTGAGAATAAAAAGGTCATTTCCAAATTTGGAGATGATGAACCTTTTACTGGTATAACACATTATCAAACATTAGTGGCGAAGTTAATATACTTGACTATGACAAGGCCTGATATATCTTATGCAATTCACTGCTTAAGTCATGTCATGCATAGTCCAATGAAGTCTCATTTGAGACTTGCTTTTAGGTTTCTAAGATACTTGAAAAGGGAACCTGGATTAAGAATTACTTTTAAAGAAAGTAATAATGCAACTTAAAGAGTGTTTGTTGATTCTGATTGGGCAAAGTGTAAGGTAACAAGGAGGTCTGTTACTGGATATAGTGTGTTTCTGGGAAATAGTCTTGTTTCTTGGAAAAGCAAGAAACAAGATGTTGTTTCAAGGTCCTCAACTGAGGCTGAGTACAGAACAATGTGCAATGTCTGGCTGTGAAGTTTTGTGAATAAATTGATATATGCTTACTTGTAGAGATGAACTGTAACAACAGTTTTGCAATTCAAATATCTGCAAATCCTGATATGTATGAGAGAAGTAAACACTTTAAAATTGATTTAGATTTTCAAAGGAAAAAAAATGCAGCAGGATTTATCAAACCAGTGAAAATTAAAACTAAGGATAAAATAGCAGATCTTTTCACAAAGGGGTTACCTGTTTCTGACCATAACAGGTTTTGTTCTAGTCTTGGTTTGTCAAGTGTGTTCTAGGTATAAAGCTTATGGGGGAGTGTTGGATGGTAAGCTTTCTCCCAAACACATGGGCCTGGTGGTCATTTGAGGAAAGTCAAAGCATAAAGTGTTCTCGTGTTTAAAGTTCAAGGGTTCAAGTTGTAAAGTCAAGAAGAGTTCAAGGGTCAAAGTGAAAGATTCATGAGCTGGGCTATATAATGCCTTTCTTTCATTCTTTTTCTAGTTAGTCAAGTTTTCAACTGTGTGTTTTAGTCTCTCTCTCAAATCTGTCAGTGACAAACCCTAGTTTGTAATCAGTTGGTTTTTGTTTTTTGTGTATGTATTGTAAAACTTTAAGGCTAAATCTTTTAGTCATTCTTATAATAAAAAAATGAGTCAAGTAGAGATTGGTTGGGTTCATTCTAAATCTGGTGTTGATTTAGGGCTTTGAGTATCAATTTCTACAGTCTCTCCATTCATACTTCTTTTATAATTAGAACTAATTACCCCTAAAACATAAGCTATTTACTATAAATGCCACGATTTTTGAGGGTCCGGGACCCTCCCCGTCCCCTAACGATGCATTCGCGAGTTTTTATAATAAAGAAAAGTAAAGTAAAAGGAAGGAAAGTGTTTCACTCCAATTTTGAGAGGAAACACTTTACTTTCAAAACTAACCAAATTACACTAAATTTTCATGTATTTTTCTTTCCTTTTCTTCTTTAAGTGCAACTCAAGAACACAACTTTTTCTATTTCTTTTCATTTACTTTCCTTTTCTTCCTTGGCTCATACTCGAGAACACAGTGTAATAGTTTCGCCACTGGTGCGACACATAAAGATTTTGTATACTCCTTCGAAGAATGCACCCGTATATGGTTACTTGAGGCTTTCTTCTCCCTCTTTTGCCAATAGCCCAAAAAATATATATACAAAAGGACAATAGACTACAAAAATGTTGTTTGGTCTTTGAGATTGGTGAAGGTGATTTTTTAAAATACTCATCTTACTGCTTTCGATTCGATCTAATTCAGTCAGCTAATAAAGACCATTTTGTATGCCATAGCTTAAACTTTGATGCACATCCGTGTCATTTGTATATGGAACTACATCGAGTCCTAGACATGTATAGTTATAGTGAAAATTTGTCAAGCCCGTGAGATGTCATGGGTTATTTATTTTAACACCCAACATAGTGTGAATCTTTTTTCTTCAAAATGATTGATTAAATCTAATTGTATGCACACACGTATTTAAAAGTAACTTCAATATGGTATATGGTATCTATAGAACCGAAAATGGGTTTTACTTTACGAGAAGAACATATAACGACCATGCGTTTTAGTGCATTTTGACATTCAAGGGCTTTTTATTTGTAAAATCGATAAAAGTATCAACATGTAATTTTCTAGTTTAATAGAAAGTAATAATTAAAAACTAATATCCCATGACGGACATCGGTGATGCAAGAATTTGTTTCGGGTATTAACTTTTTTAATAGATCTTGAAACTGACATGCACTTAGTATTAAAACTCCCTAAAAATAAAAGAAAAAATATTGTTTTTACAATAGTGATGCCGCTTATAGGGTATGCACATACATAACTTCTTTCAATACATTTCCATGATGACGGATTAATCCAGAACACCCGAATCAACATGTCCTCTAAAACAATATTCAAGGTCGAAAATATAAACTCTTCGTGTGTCCTGGATAGCATATTTATGAGTTCATACAAACTTTTTAACTAAGAAATGTTATGCTCACTTTTTATTTTAAGCATTGTGAGCTTGATTAAGTGACACTGAATTGATACACATGTCAACCACATTGACCGCACACATTAAGCGCCAACGACCACATACACCTCTACCTTTTATCGTGACTGCGTAAATATTTTGTGAGGGTATTTAATAATAGTCGTGTAATATGATTGTCATTATTATCTTGTTGTCCGATCATGAGTTTCCAAGTTATCTTTGGCTCAAGCCCTTATCCCCTTGTATCTATAATACTCTTACATTGCAGAGAATGGGCAGGCAAATCAATTAGCCTCAATATGTGATTTCACTAAATTCTATCATGGTAATCGAGCCAACTCTAAACCTCTATCAAATTATACGCTTAATCCAAAACCGCAAATCTTTGTTGCTACTTGCTTTTCTATATTTATTTAGTGCTACCGCTGCTTATTTATTGCTATCCGTAGTCATTGTCGCTGCTATATTTGTTGTTATCTTAGTTGTTGCCACTGCTTACTATTTATTTTTTTTATCAATTTTTTGTTCATTGTTGTTGCTGCCAATTCATACACAAAGGAACAATATGCAATACTCATTCATGCAACATACCCCACAACAAGCTTTATGAGCTAGTTCTTTTCCTCAAGCCCAACAACTTGTCAACTATATGTATGTGCAAACAAGCCCAAGCCCAACACCCATTTTATGCCAAACATTCTCACAGGCCCAATTAGGCATAGCCCAACCTCAACACCAGGCCTACTCCGCCTCTTTTCCAGTTAGTTTTAGTTTGGATTCCTGACAACTTTTACGGACATACTAACATGTCTAATTCTGAGCCTCAAGCTACTATTCTTACACAAGCATTTCAGACTATGACTGCTCAAGACCCCTCTTGGAATATGGACACCGGAGCATCTTCTCATTTGGCGGACAATACAGGTATGCTCACTTCTTTTAGTAATTCAAGCATTTATCCATCAGTATTTGTTGGCAATGATAACTCTATTCTTGTCACTCATACCGGACATAGCATCTTACATACATCTTTCAAGCCTCTTCAACTCAATCATATTCTTGTCACACCTCACATAATTAAGAATTTAATTTTTGTTCGTAAATTTACCCGTGACAATGATGTTTCCGTTGAGTTTGATGCTTATGGTTTTTCTGTGAGGGATTACCAAACCTGAAGGATTCTTCTCCATTGTGATAGTACGGGCGACCTTTACCCGGTCACTCAACAATCTTCGTCTCAAACTCCCGTTGTTTTACTTTCATTTAGTTCCACTACATGGCACAGATGCTTGGGTCATCCCGGAGACGATGTGCTCCGTCGTTTAGAGTCAAGAAATTTAATTTCATGCCGTAAATCAAAGTTGTCTGCTTTGTGTTATGCATGTCAATTTGGTAAACATGCTAAGCTTCCGTTTAATAATCCTGAGTCTTCTGTTCATTCTGTGTTTGAAATCATTCACTCGGATATATGGACATCACCAATTCCGAGTGAAAGTGGAATTAAATATTATGCTATATTCTTATATCATTTTTCGTACTTTGTTTGGGTCTATCCTTTGCACAAAAAATCTAATTTGTTTGATAATTTTGTTGCTTTTCGTGCTTATGTCAATAAACAATTTAATGTCGACATCAAGGCTTTGCAGTGTGACCATGGTGGTGAATATGACAACACCCGTTTCCATGACCTTTTCCGCCAAAATGGCATACATTTTGGTTTTCTTGCCCCTCAGAACTCGCAACAGAATGAAAATACCGAGCGAATGCTTCGCATCACATTAATAACCTTATCCGCACATTACTCTTTCAGCTCACATACCTCATCTTACTAGGTGGAAGCTCTTAATATGGCTGCTCGCCTTTTAAATATATTACCTTCTACCGCTGACTCGCCGAAACCTACACCTTAGAACTCATGTATATATGATACGAATAAACTCAAGGATGAGAATCCGCGAGACCAAGTAAACCGGAAGCAGTAGAGAGAAACTCCGGGTCGTTATGTCCCAACGAGGCTAGAGATGGAAAATCGCAAGACGATTGATGATTTGTGTTTGGATGTCACAAGGAATGATTTGGCACAGAAACTGATAAAAATAAGCAAAAGCACATAAAAATAGCAAAGAGAATAAGCTGGAACAAGGATCAAAACTTAGAAAAGGCAAAAACAATTTAAAACTTCTACAATAAGGCACGAATAAGCTCGAATAAACTTAAGACAAATCTAAATAGGCTAAACTAACTCTAAATAAGCAAATACAAAAAGCAATTAAGCTAAATTAAACAAGATAAACACGACAGTACTAACAACAGTACTAACAGTTTTAACTACCAGTACTAACTTGGAGTTAGTACTTAGCTGAGGTCTACAAGTAGTAACTAAGCTAGGCTAAAGTTAGTACTGCTAGGCTAACAAGACTTAAAGAAATAATAAATGAGCAAACAAGCTAAAACAGAAGTTCACCTAACCTTAATAAGCACTTAGTAATTGGAATAAGCAACTAGAATAAACTAAAATGATAAATAAGTTACAAAACTAAAACTGATAAACTCTTAAAATACTTTGAAAAAGGAAAATAAGCTTAAGTAAGCTTATCCTTAAAGAAAGTAAAGGAAAATGGTTAATATGCTCTAAAAAAACTAAGAAATCTTTATAAGCAAAGATAATAAGTTGATAAGCTAAATAAACTACAGTATTAACTGAAATAACTACCTAGAACTAACTTTAAAGTTAGTACAGCTAGTGTTTAAGTTTAATACTGATCCTAAAATCAACTAGCAGTAACTATACTTGAGTTAGTACTGCTTGTTCAAACAGACTTTAACATTTCCAAAATCATTTTATTCAAACTAATTAAAAACAGATTATCAATAACAGAGTAAAATACTTATAGCAAATATCAATCATAATAAGCACTTAAATAAGCCATAAATTGGTCTAAGCATTAATTAACCTAAAAACTAACAGTGTTAACAAAATGGAACTAACTAGTTCTGCAATAAATAATTTAAAGTAAGAAAAAGAGAGACTTACAACACCCTTGTCTTGTATTTTGTTCAAAACAGGCTAATTCCAAGACAATCTACAAGCTCTAACTTGTTAGAAAACAAGTTAGTAAAGAGTCCAAAAGGCCCACCAAACTGCTTATCATCCAAAATAAGCTGAGGAGTATTGAGAGTGGAATTTTTTATGATTTTCTTTTAACTACTTAACTTTTTAGATTTACTTGATTAAGGTAGCTTAGAAACAAGCTGTACTGATTGCTTTTTGGAACACAAAACAATATAAGTAAGAACCTTAACACTTGAAATTGTAAATTGATTTAAAACTCAAATTGCATTAAAACTTGAAAGTTTTACAAAGCTGAAAGTAAAAGCTGTAAGCTGAAAGTAAAAGCTGTGTTATTCTAAGATTAACTAGTTGCCTCAAAGGCTTACAAAAAGCTCTATTTATAGCCGAAGTCTTGGACTTGCAGCTTGTGCTTCTTTGGAGAGCAAAAACGAAGTGTGCTTGTTGTGTGGGAGGTGAAATCCAAACAACTCCAGCCTTTGATTTCATTTGTGCTTCTTTGGAGTCAATCTTAGCCATTGAAGATACTTGGGAAAGGTGAGGGATTGCCAACATGGCTTTTATACAACTGGGAGGGTTGGTAGTAGGGTGGATGAAATGATTTTGGCTAGGGAGAGAAGTGGTTTTGCAGAGGAGAAGGTATGGGGCGACATACCAGTTGTAACTGGGTTTTGGGGCGGGAAAGAAGACTTTTTGGGGGAGTTAGCAGTTTGGTCCCCTGAAGATGTATAACTTAAATGCAATATCTACTCGGTTGGCAACTTTGACCCTTGTCTTTTTAATCTTTTGTAATACAACTTTAGGCTTGGCTTTTAGCCCCTCAATTGTATTTCTTCATTTTGATGACTTTTGACTTTGTCCTTTCCACTCCGTGCTTGGATTTGTTTGTCTTTGGTTTTGCTCTTTTTCTTGAACATCCGTTTCCTGCACAATACAAATGCATACATACAAATACAATGTATTTTTGGTATGTTTTTAGTCATTTTAGGACCAAGCTATAGTGGAACATGGATGTGTATTTAAACACATATCAAAATCCCCCATACTAAGGTATTGCCTTTGTCCTCACGCAATGTTATGATGAAAACACTCAAGAAAACTAAAAATCTTGAACTCCCTCGACTAATTACCTTAAAAAGTAGCAAAGTGTTCGTCAAGGGAAACAAAAGAATAAATAGTTTTGACAAGTCCCGTTTCACCATTTTTTATATGTGCACTACTATTCCTAATATTTTTGGATTTTTCTATTTCTTTTTTTTTTTTTATTTTTTTTTAACTACTTGTTTGACTTCCTTTATTTTATCAACATTGGGATCATAGAATGAGAAGCGTCCATAGAATAATCTACGGATGTCCTGACGGATAAATTTATCGTCCCCGATTTTTCACTAGATCTAAACCAAGCAATTAAACAAGATCATTTGCCAATATAAGTCTAAATGTTAAGCACTCATACTTATGACTTGTGAACTTTTAACTCCCGACATGGATATATGATTTAAATGTGTGAACTCAATTCAACTCAACCATAGATCAACTTATTTCCATAGTCGTAATTCAAGATGAATCAAGACTCAAAGCAACAACTTATTAGGACCTTGTAACTTGATTTTAAAGAACGAAAATTTTACTGTAGAACTTTTTGCAACATCTTTATTAACATAATCATAAGTTCTTACAGCTAGGAATGCGTTGCTTAGTTTGAACACCTACCTAGGCCTCGCTCCCTGGTAGGATATCACAACCAACGACCGGTGTTCTTAGTTTGAAAACCCACCCCGTTGCTAGCGTAGTGGGAAATCACATCAACACCTTCTTCCTAAAATGGCTAAGGATAGGTGTCTTAGTTTGAACCCTCACCTAGACCTTTCTTCTAAGCGAGATATCACAACACACCAAATCCCTAGAAGTAAAGATGTCTTAGGTGAACCCCACCCGTGGTTGCGAGTGGGATACACTGACAACATCTTTTACTAGCTCCACATGATCGAATGTATGCTTCATTGGCATAATTACAATATTCGTGCATTTTTGCATTCATACTTCATTCATGCTTCTTTGGCATTTTATATTTACTAAGAACAGAGAAAACTCATTTTAAAGAATCAAGTTACAAATTTGAAGCTTTTTCTAAAAACATCGATTGACTTAGTTGAATTGAATTGAGTACGTATGATTAGGCGGATTAAAAGCTAATGGGAGAAAAAAAAACACAAGTTACCATAAAGTTATTTAGAAGAATCTAGCTTAGCACATAAACTATTAATATTTTAACTCTAATCTATCTTGTTCTTCACCGTCGCGAAAGCTTAGCTTACAATTAAGGAACAAGCTAAGGCTTAAACAAGCCCGAATCGTGTCAAAAAGTATTCGCATTCTACCCATTAAGGAAAGACGAAACTGTCGACAAAACCACTTGATATTATTTTGAAATTTTTAATTTTTCATTTTTTTTTTTGGCATTTTTTTGCAAAAATTTGGTGGTGAAAACGGAATTATACATGAAAACAAAACGGCTGCCAAGGCAAAATCCGACATTGAGATCCCCCCCCCCATACTAGAACTAAACATTCGTCCCGATGTTTTGAAAGGGGCCTTGGTACGTAAATCTAAGCCGTTTATAAAGTTGCCATAAGATAAAACGTTAGTTGATTAGATTTGGATAACCGGATTCCTAAAATAAGCTGAGGATGTGAAACTCTGATAAAAATACAGCACGTAGAGTTCTTCACAATTCGGAGCAATCCTGGACAATTAACAACACAAACAACGAAAACACGGTAATGGAAAGAAACAAACTCCATACCACAAGAAAACACTTATTCAATTTTAACACAATACTACGATAAGCTGGGGTAGCCTCCCACGAAAGCGCTTGTTTAAGTCACTATGCTTGACCCGTCACCTGAATTTTATTGGACATATGGGAATTTGGAGGATCCGGGACTACCAATTGTTGAACGTCCCTCCAAAGTAGTGCTTTTAAAAAAAAAAAACGATTACCATATGCACTTTGAAATTTGACCTGAATGTTGAGATTAACTCGATGGTGCCATATGGAAAAAACTTGGTTACAGTGATGTCCTGACCAACGGTCTTAAGCTTGCCCGAGAAACTCTTTTAATCTATGAGTTAAAGAGGAGACTCGATCATCCGCCGACGTAAAAACGCGGTTCTTGATCTGGAAGTCGTGAATCCTCTTGTCTTTTCTTTATAGATCAAAGAGTTCTCATAAGCTTCATCACGGAGCTCATAAGTTCATTCAGTTGCACTTTAATCCTATGGTCACCAATCGGTTTTTCATATCACAGTTTGTATGTTTTAGGCCCGGATAAGGCCTTAAGCGCAGTTCCGATCGGAAAGATGACATGCCTTCCCGTACATCTAGCTTGTATGGAGTACACCCGATAGGTGTATGTAAGCAGTGCGGAAAGCCAAAGTGCAGTCATCTAATTATATCCGACCAAGAGGCTGCTCGATTTTCGCCACTGTCCTTTCAAGAATTCTTTCAAACCACGATTGGAAATACCTCAACTTGTCCACATGTTTGTGGATAACCGCGGTGGAGATACGATGAGTACTTGCCGTATTTAAGCACTACCCTAGCAAATTGGTCATTGCAAAAATGGGGTTCGCCCGACGATCACTTTATGATTGCACGAGGGGCACCGAATCTGCGAAGAAGATTTAAAGAAAATTACAAACAACTCGGCGTCATTGGTGGGACGCTTTTGCTTACAACCCATTTTGATAATAATCAACGGCCACGAGGATGTATTTGTTGCCTTTGGAATGAGAAATGCCCAAAATCAATGCCCCAAACGTCAAAGATTTCACAAACTTGGATGGAATTTTGTGGCATCTCATCACGTTGTGAAACTTTTCCTTGACGCTGGCATGAGTTGCAGTTTTTAACTAACTCATGGGCATCTTTGAGATGGTGCCAAAAGAAACCTGGAATCGAAGACTTGTTCTTTGCTGTGTAGTTAGCACCGTGATGGCCACACGGTGTGGACCATCGAGGCAATCCTGAGGATGTCATGGGCTTCTTTGCAAAAACAATCATAAACCAACGTCGAATACTTGATCCGCACAGTGAATTTAAACAAAAAAGGGGTCTTCCCAGAAAATAATGCTCACGTCTTTGAAAAATTTTTCTTTTCAGCTGGTTGACATCCCTTTGAACACAGAAATTTCCCGCATGGTAATAGTTGCGATGTCAGAAACCATTGGGGTACAAGCATCAGAGAAAGCAATCGAACTAAGAGTTTCAAGAGGAAACTTTTCATTTATCTCCTTTGGATCGAGCTTATTCTCGTGAGGGCTCTCTAATCGTGATAGATGATCAGCCGCTAGGTTTTCAGCTCCTTTTGTGTCAACTACATCAAAGTCAACTCTGAAGGAGCAGAACCCATCGGACAATCTCGCCTTAGAATCTTTCTAGCAAAGATAACTTGAGGGCAGGAATGATCCGAATAACATAAATGCATTTGTTCATGACCAAGGTAAGATCGGAATTTTTTCGAATGCCGTACACCACGGCCAACATTTCTTTCTCTGTTTGTGGTGTAACGTGATTCCGATCCGCCTCATTTCATTGTTTTGCTCGGCAAAATGTAATAGGCATGAAGTGTTTCTCATGACGGTGCCCCAAGAACTGCACCTAAGGGCGAAATCGCTTGCTCGCACCATAAGTTCAAATTGTTCATTCCAGTCTGGGCAATCAGGATTGGAAAAGCCCATCGTTAGATCTTTTTTAAAGAGTGTTTAAAGGCTTCAATACACTCTTGGAAAAATAAAACGGAGTCTCTTTTTCGAGCAAATGGGTTTCATGGGACTGGCTTATTTATGAGAAATTCTGGATGAATCTTCTATAAAACCCGCATGCCCAAAGAAAACTACGATGCCTTTGGACAGAAGTTCGGTGAGGGAGCCTTGCGAAAATGTCCCAATTCTTAGCTCGATCGACCCTCAAATCCCGACTTGGAGATTTTATGTCCAAGAACAATGCCTTCTTAACTATGAAAATGGCTTTTTTTCTCCCAGTTTAGAGCTAAATTGGTGTCATCACACCGCTTAAGCCATCTTTTCCAATGGTTAGGCATGAGTAGAGAAAGGAACTTCCTAAAACCGAAGAGTCATCCATAAACACTTCCAATCGTTTTTTCGATCATGTCGTGGAAGATGCCAATCATACATCTCTGGAATGTGCCTGGATGCTTTGCAGAGGCCCAAAGGCATGCGGCGGAGTCAAAGGTTTCCATATGGTGCAAGTAAAATGTGGTCTTCATTCCTGATCATTTTGGGTCGATGGTATTTGAAAATAACCTGAGAAAACCATCGAGGAAAACAATATATTCGTTTTCCCGCAAAGCCTTCTCGAGCATTTTGGTCCATAATGGTAGAGGAAAAATGGTCTTTCGGGTGGCTTATTCAACTTCGGTAGTCAATGCATACCCGCCATCCCGTAACTAAACGAGTTGGGATCAACTCATTTTTCTCATTCTCAACTACGGTAAAACCACCTTTCTTTGGTACACAGTGTACCGGGCTTACCCAGGGACTATCCGAGATAGGGTAAATTAACCCAGCGTTAAGAAGTTTTTCAACTTCCTTTTTTATCACATCGTGGATTTTTGGGTTTACCCGTCTCTGATGTTGGACCGCTGGTGTGTAGTCCTCTTCCATTAGAATTTTGTGAGTACAAAATTCCGGGTTAATACCCTTGATATCGGAGAGTTTCCAAGCGATGGCTCGCTTGTGGGACTGCAACACCTTTATGAGAGCGGCTTTCTCCCCGACACTCAAATCTTTAGCAATTATGACTGGTAACTTGTTGTCACCCTCTAAAAATGCATATTCGAGGTGGGGAGGTAAGTCCTTGAGCTCGACCTCGGATGGTTCATCAATTGATGTTTCATCGGTTTTGGCTTCACAATTCTTAAGTTCTTTTCTAACCTCAGGAAAATAATTTGCATGGTTGGGAAGTGGTGATAAGGGCTCACTATTTAGGATAGCTTCAAGAAGAAGAATGTCCTTCTCGAGATCACATTCGGCATCATCAATTCCTGACTTATATGAAGTATCAGAAAGTTCAGCCTCGATTTCTTCAAGAATGAAATCACTACCCTCGAATGGAGTGAGGGTGGGAGAAGTGGTATCAACAATTGGTTCAAAGTAAGGAGTGGAATTTCCATTTGCTGATACTTCCGAGAAACCTAAAATCTCTTGGGAATATTCCTCACAAGCTATATCACGTAAAGGGGTTCGACACTTTTTAACTGATTTATGGCATGTGAGAAATTTATTCGTATCTCCCACTTTGAAGTCCGGATTGGTCATCATGTCTTAATGTCATCCTCTTCACCGGTACATCAATCAAAGGCTCATGCCGTTTCGATAAAAATGGTCTTCCTAAAATCAACGGTACTCTAGGTCGGCATCATAGTTAACTTACCACAAAATCGGCTGGAAAGTAAAGGTTTCCAACCTTCACAAAACATTTTCGGCTTTGCCGGTGGGAGGGGAAGTTGATCGGTCGCTAACTCAAGTATTCCTCTTAGTTTTGGTCAGTCCTTGGAGATTAAGAATTTTTCAAAAACGGAGAGTGGCACGTAGATTGATGCTCCGCACCGAGACGTCCAGGGCCAAGATTCACACCAACTCTGGAAAATCACACGTATCAGAAATTCTACCCCGGGTCTCCTAATTTTTCTGGAAAATGTCTTTAGGATGACTGCCGAGCAATTTTCATTAACCGGTGTTTTGGTTAATTCCAAGAATCTTGTCTTTTGTTTATTCAAAAGCTTTCTGAACATCTGCAAAACTTAGGCATGGTGCAGGAGAGCATCCGCGAAGCTTACTTCGAATGGAGATTCCCGAAAAATTTCCATAAATTTCAAAAGCTTAAAAGGTCGTACCTTTTCGCGGACGTTTTCCTTGGTTAACCAAGTATGGATATGTAAAGTCGTTTGGCTCTAGCATAACAACTGGTTCATCAATTTTTGACTATCGGAGGTTGGACGTCGTTGGTACTTTCGTTAGGAAGTACCGTGTCCTTTGTTACCTCGGTTTCAACTTCCACCACCGGAGGTGGAATTTGAGGTCCATCATATGAAACACCGCTTCTGGTGGTGATTGCTTTCAATTCACCCTTCGGGTTAGCAATGGTGTTGCTAGGAAGAGAACCCGAATTTGAAGTAGAAGCTTGGTTGGAATTTACGATTTTTGTGAGCAAGTCGGTTATGTTGGTCATTTGGTTTTGCATGTTTTGCATAACCGCATCATTAGCATTGACATAGCACTCAAAATCAGTTTTGGATACACCCGGAGCTTGATAGCTGGAGCATGGTAAGCGGGTGTTGATTAACCGGGGATGATACATTGGGGCATGTTGTTGAACCTGGGGTCTTTGGATTTGACCCTGGTTATAGCCATTCCCACGGTTTTGGTTTTGGTTCCAACGATTCTGATTGTTGGCTTGGTTGTTGTGTTGCATGGGAGGAAAACCGGGTGGTCGAATTTGGTTTGCCATTGGTGGCGGACGGTAACCGGAATTTCCTTGGTTGAAATTTGCTGCGGCAGCTTGCGAGACGTATTCTTGGATGTTATCTCGGTAATTGTTGCCATTGGTAGTCGGACAATTACGATATGAGTGGGCGCCACCGCAGGTAACGCAACTGTGCTCAACTGCTTTTATGGGAGCGGGAGCTGGAACTGGAGATGTCTGCTTGTCGAGAAGTAGAGCTCTAACCATATCTTTCAATTCAGCAACATCGGGAGATACTCCGGAGGTGGAAGCGCTCGTACTCACTTTAGCAACAATGGCTTTGCTTCGGGAGTGACGAACTTTGGACTTGCTCTCTATGATGCTTGAGCAATCAGCGGGCCTTTTGTCCAGAAAGTTACCACAGTGGAATCGGGCTCGGGCCGGAAAGTGTGCCTGCGGCGGAGCAAAGAGTCTGATCATTAACCTTTAAGGCACTGTAAAATGTATCAAGTTGGTGCAGCTCGCGAGAATCCATGATGTGGACGAATCACGAGAATCTTTGAATCGATCCCAAGCCTCACTAAACGACTCATCAAACCTTTGTTTGAAATTGGTAATTTCGTTCCGAAGATTTGTCGTTTTAGAAGGTGGGAAAAACTGGTTGATGAATTTAGCAACGAGGTCATCCCATGTCTGAATTGATCGAGGGGGTTCTTTCTCAAGCCATATCCGGGCTGCCCCCTCGAGAGAGAAAGGAAAAAGCATCAATTTAATTGATGTGGTCGGGACATTAGGATATCTCAAAGTAGAGGTGATTTTATTGAAGTAATCGATGTGGGCAAATGTGGGGGTATCCCCCTCTTTTCATTTCCGAAGAACTGCTTGTTCTGGACAAGAGTTAGTAACCCATGCTTGATCTCAAAATTTGCTGCTTCAATTTCAGGAACAACAATTGCATCCTCGTATCCCTCGGTGGGAGCCTGGAGCAATTCTGCATACAACGATATCAGCATCGTAACTATGGGGAGTTCATCAAATTAGGGATGAACTTGTGTTGTATGTAGTTGTTGTTGACGTAGACGACAGCTTGAGAACGAGTGCGCATGCACTAAAATAGAAACAAGAGAGTATTTTTGGTTTTTCAGTTTATTCACAATCTATTTTAAAACGACAGGAACTCTAAAACTAGAACAACTTGTACCCAAATAATCAAAATACTTCACGGTAGCTCCAAAAAGCAATACAATCAGTGAGCGGAGAGTAGAATAGCGCGAGCTTAATTTCTCCTTTCGGGTCGTAGTTCCCTTGGAACAAACCCTTCTTATACCACTTAAGTTTGTAATTTCTTTTTGAGATGACCGACCTTGTAAACGACACAATTTGGTAAGTCTTTTAAATCTTGAATCCGAGATTGTTTTTTTATTCGAGTTGGGAAATTTGTATTGTTCCACACGTTAGGAACAATTGATAAATTTGGAGTTTATTTTATTTATATATTTTTTTATGGACAATTTTTTTTTATATTTTTGATTTTTCTTTGGCTTTTGTATGATAATTATACTAAAAAAAATTGAAAAATATTTTTGTACTTTTTATGTTTTTGTAGAAGGAAATATTCACAGGTTTAAAGATAAACTGTCAAACGTATCGATATTCTTGCTAAGCCTCCCCGGCAACGGCGCCAAAATTTGACTCGCGTGTTCTTACACCTTTTTATATATAAATAAACATAAACATATATAAATATATAACAAGGATCAGGACCCGCAAAATCAAAGAAACCGGAAGCAGTATAGAGTGTTCCCGGGTCGTTATGTCCCAACGAGGCTAGAGATGGAAAATCGAAAGACGATTGATGATTTGTGTTTGAATGTCACAAGGAATGATTGGGCACAGAAACTGATAAAAATAAGCAAAAGCACATAAAAATAGCAAAGAGAATAAGCTGGAACAAGAATAAAAGCTAGGAATGGCAAAAACACTTAAAACTTTTACACTAAAGCACAAATAAGCTCAAATAAACTTAAGACAAATCAAATAGGCTAAACTAACTCTAAATAAGCAAATACAAAAAGCAATTAAGCTAAATTATCAAGATAAACACAACAGTACTAACAACAGTACTAACAGTATTAACTAACAGTATTAACTTGAAGTTAATACTGCTAGTTAGGAGTTAGTACTGGTAGCTTAAGGTTAGTACTGTTAGCTTTGATGAAGCAAGAAATAAGCAAATAAGCAAAAACAGGAGTTCACCTAACCTTAATAAGCACTTAGTAATAAGAATAAGCAACTAGAATAAACTTAATATGATAAATGAGCTAGCAAGCTAAATCTGATAAGCTATTGAGAATAATTTAAAAGGGAAAATAAGCTAAAATAAGCACACAGCAAAGGAAATGGTTTAATCTACTCTAAAAAGCTAAGGAAATCTGAAACAAGCTGAATTAATAAGCTGATAAGCTAAAATGAACCACCAGTATTAACTGAACTAACTACCAGTATTAACTTAGAGTTAGTACTGCTAGTGTTGAGTTAGTACTGTTCCTAAAATCAACTAGCAGTACTAACTTGGAGTTAGTACTGCTTGTTCAAAACAGCTTTTAACATTTCCAAAAATCATTTTTATTTTAAACTAATTAAAAACAGATTATCAAATAACAAAGTAAAACACTTATAAGCAAATTTCAATCAATAAAAAGCACTTAAATAAGCATGAATCAGTCTAGCAGTATTATCTTAAAACCAACAGTTGTATCAAATGAACTGACAAGTAACTAAACAAGAACAGCCAATAAGAAAATGTAAGAAAGAGAGAGACTTACAAAAACCCTTGGCTCAAAACAGGTCAAATCGAAGAATCTACAACCTAGCTTGTATAAAACAAGCTAGTGAGAGTCCATAAGCCCATCCAGAACTGGCTTATCATCCATAACATAAGCTGTGGTGTATTTGAGAGTGATGTTTGTGATTTTCTCTTAACTACTTAACTTTTTATTGTACTTTAATGAAAACAGCTTATAAGTAAGCTTTGGTGAGAGCTTTTTGAACACACAACAATATGATTAAGAAACTTAACACTGGTATTGTAAATTGACTTAAAAACTCAAATTTGCATTAAAACTTGAAAGTGTTACAAGGCTGAAAGTAAAAGCTGTAAATGACTTAAGAATTAAGCTAAGATTAACAACTGAAATTAATTAAAAGCTAACTAGTTGCCTCAAAGGCTTACAAAAGCTCTATTTATAGCCGAAGTCTTGGACTTGCAGCTTGTGCTTCTTTGTAGAGATAAAAACAAGTGTGCTTGTTGTGTGAGGAGAGTCTAAAGCAAATCCCAGCCTTTGATTTGCTTTGAGCTTCTTTGTAGACAATCTCAGCCATCGAAAATGCTTTGGGAAAGGAGAGGGATTGCCAACATGGCATTTATACAACTGGGGGGGTGTTAGTAGGGTGGATGAAATGATTTTGGCTAGGGAGAGAAGTGGTTTTGCAGGGAAGAAGTATGGGGCGACATACAAGTTGTACCTGGGGTCTTTGGACGGGAAAGAAGACTTTTTGGGGAGTAGGCAGAAATGGTCCCCTTAAGTTATATAACTTAAATGCAATCTCTACCTTCTTTGCAATTTTAACCCTTGTCTTTCTCTTTTGCAATACAACTTGAGGTTTTGGCAGTTTTGGCCCCCCAAAGTTGTATTTTCTTGCTTTGTCTGACTTTTGACTTTGCCCTTTTCTACTCCGTGCTTGGAATTGCTTGCTTTTGGCTTTCTTTTTGTTCTTTTCTTGAATATCCGTTTCCTGCACAACACAAATGCAAACATACACATACAATGTATTTTTGGTATGTTTTTATTCATTTAAGTCCGTTTATAGTGGAAAATGGTATGTGTAATTAAGCACATACCAGTATCTTTCAAGCTCAGCAGATAAGGATTAATTGGCAATTATATTGTCCTTATTGACCTTGTTATAATTAGTTACTTGATTTGACAGTTGTTCAAACACAGATAATATCATGGCATCTTGTTGTGCAGAAGAATTTGTATCCTGAACATTTGTATTTTGTGTTTCAAGCAGATACTGAGAATAAGGAATGATATTGCTATCACTTGTTATTTTATTTTTTGGATAATTCACAAGATAAGTTTGTTTAGAATACGACATCTCTTGCACACTTTGATTTAACATATCAGTATGAGTGTTTTCAGAGTAAGGTACCTTAAAAAACATCTGATCCATAACTAGACAAATTGGCCATAAGAACTGCCTTGGCTGTAGAGAAAGTCGTCATAGTCAGAATCATATCCATCCAAATCAACTCCTTGATACAATAGCATTGTGTTAAATGACCGTTAGTGAACAAGACCTTTTTGCAAAATTCCAAGGTCTGCCAAGAATTCCAATTCTTCCTCATTTAGAACTTTACCATTTCCATGTGCTTTAACCAGAAGAACTTTATCTCTAAACCATGTAGCAACCCTTTTCCTCTTTAGCTTTGGGCACTGTCTTGCCATGTGACCTTCCCCTTGGCAGTTAAAACACTTCATAACTCTTTGTTGACCTGAATTATTCCCTCCCGTTCCTGAGACGTTAGCCCTTGTTCCAGACATACCAGCATCAAATGAAGTTTGTCTCCCCTGAACCGGTGGAATAGTCACCCTTGCATCATGAATAGTTGCTTGTTGTCTTGGGTTGGAGGAATTTCTAAGCTGATTATTAGTGGATGGGAAACGAGATGTGATGACAGTAGAC
The DNA here is from genome assembly GCA_026074375.1 of Tanacetum coccineum. Lineage (NCBI taxonomy): Eukaryota > Viridiplantae > Streptophyta > Magnoliopsida > Asterales > Asteraceae > Tanacetum > Tanacetum coccineum. The sequence continues at coordinate 83,746 of BQNB010008448.1, forward strand.
AAAAATGACATCATTTTGTTAATGGCATCAATATGGTCATCTCCTTGCTTAAATGTGTTTGTTGATTTACTATGGAGAGAGTATATCCAATTTGAGGAATGAATTATGGTTGTAGGTAAGCATCTTGATGAACTGAGGATGTGTAAGCATTTGAATATGGTGTTGATGGATAAGAAATTGCAAGAGGTGTGGATGGATGAGTAGATAAACAATGTTGTGTAGGATGAATTGATCCATATTAAGGAGTCAGAGATGGTGAAAACTATTGTTTGAATTGTGGATTGTTGTACAAAGATTGATAAGTGTTAAAATGAGACGGAGTCTGCTGGTGATCGGCAACTAATGCTAGTGGATCATGATTGCGCTCACGCATAATACGGACTTCATTTGCATGGAGTTCATTTTGTTGAAAATATGAATGAAGCTGATCAAAGTTGGTAGTATGGAAATCTTTTACAAGCTTGATAGCAGTCACAAACTTACTCCATTCAGGTGGAAGACTGTTTAAGAACTTGGTATTGACTTAAAATTGCTCCAATTTCATTTTGTAAATGTTCATGTCATTTGAAGTAGCTGAGAATCTCAAGTAAACTATGGAAGTGATTCCCCCTTGATGTGAGCAAACTTATCAAATGCATCATACAGTTTACACTCTCTTTTCTACTTTGTCAATGAGGTACCTTGCATTAGTAGTTGAATTCTTTCCCATAGATCCCTGGCAACTTTGTGATGATTAACAAGTGAATAGATATCATATGGTAGACCTTGAAGAATGATATTAGTTTCCTTGAGATCACAATCAGCTTGAATTTTCTCTGTAGCAAACAATTCAACATATATCTTTGTCCTGGTCACCCCATTTTCTTCAATCGTAGGCCAAATGAGTGGACCGTGTTCAACTGATTCAAGTATCATTCTTCTGTTCTCTCTGTTTTGCATGTATAGTTCCATTCTACTTTTCTAAGAATCATACAAGTCTTTGTCCAACATTAGTGGATGATTGTCAGCACCAGAGAGTATCATATACTTAGCAAGAGTATTCTTTTGACCAATTGGATTCATTGAATCCATTTTGATTTTATATGTGATAAGATGAAAGATGATCGTACAGTGATTTGGAGTTGTTGTTGGTAAAAGTGAGCCTTTGTTTAAAGTGTTTTGAGTTTTTTGGAATACACAGGATTTTACAATTTTTGATAAAACCAGGAAAACAAATTTTCACGGGATTTTACAAATCAAAGAACAACCGTATAATTCTCCTAATGAAAGTGTATAATTCTGTAAAACCCCGTATTTAAGGTCACTACTAATTTTCAACTTATATTTAATTTTCTAAATTTCTAAAATTTTACTTTTCACTACTTCGTCATTTTATATAAAAAATCGTTGATTTTAAGTAAAAAGCGCTATGACTTAAAAATTTATCCGTTTTTAACGATCGAGAAATCAACGACTCCGTATTCGGGCCTTGAGTGCCTAATTATTTTGTTTTTATAATATTTGTCTTTCTTGAGTTTTAAATTGCACCCGAGACGAAAATTACGATTTAGGGACAAAGTAACGAACTAGAATAGGTTATTAGGCCCGAGGTTAATAGGTAATATTAGTTATGCAAAAATGGGCCGAAACCTCCCTCCCTTTTCTCTCTTGGCCGGCTATAAGCCCAACACCAACACTCCCTCAATAAATTTTTTATAAAAACCCAAAGCCCAATCTTACCCCTTTTATAAAAATCCACAAAGAAGCCCATACCCACTCCCCCTTTTTATTAATAACCGAATAACACACACACACTCATATTAGTATCGATAAAAAAAATTGCTCTAAAATCTTTTAGTTTTTAGGGTTTTTACTTGTTTGAAGGCTACAAGATTATAAAGGGATTGAATTAGAAGTGATTGTGAGCAAGATTTGGGGATTCAAAAATTTAAGGGTTTGTTATCTAGGGGTGTTTGTTGCTGCGATTTAGAACACAACCCATCTAGGCTTTGTGTTTGATCTTTTACCTCCATTTATTTGAGTTGTAAGTTATCTCCAAAAACCCTAATTTATTGATTAAGTTTTTATGAAAGTGCATGTTCTTGATTTTGATTTTTATGATCATGCATGTACTTTTTATAATTGATCTTGGATTAATCTTGAATAAGGATGATATGGATTAGTAGTTATGTTACCTTGTTGTATTTTGGCCTTGTGATGGCTCAATTGATGATTTGGATGAGTTTTGATTGAGTTTAGGAGTAGATGTTGGGACTGTTTTCAGGTCAGTAGGGAAACGTGGTGTTTTCTCAAAAAATTTGGCTTAGAGTCTATACAAAAAAGACATGGGTGGATATATATAGGTCTTAGGTACATGTGTTGAATTGGACGCTTTTGTATCGATTCCGGATGAGGGAGATATGACCTTTTTACGGAAGAAGGTCAAATTTGGAGCGGCTGTTGGAAAACTTGTTTTGCTCCAGGTTTTTATACAGTGAGTTGAGGTTTTCAAACATGGTTAGTCACTAGATATTATAAGATTTCATCTTTCTTGAGATTCAATCTAAAAGCTATTATAGAATAGGATTTATGGCCGAAACCGTAAACGTTAGAAATTCAGTCAACTTTATATTTTGGGTTACGGTTAGTAAAAATCCATTTCCCGTGGATTGGTAAATGGTATGATTGAATGGCTTAAAGTTCTGGAAACTAGACTCAAGGACCTTTCTAGGGGTGAAAACCTCATGTTCATATCCTTTACGGATTAGGAGATATGGATCCATGAAAACAAGTCAAATCAGAATGTAGAGTTTTACGTCGTTTGTTGAAACATAAAATGTATAGATACACATAAGCAAAACAAGAATTGATACATGAAACTTAGTAGATGTTTGTTTATCTATAAGATCAGATTAGGAATCATATATTGAAGTATAAATACCTTGGTTAAGTCTTGGTGCAATGTTGTTCATGTTTTGGATTTTTAACTAGTATTATATAACTGTTTTTATTATAACGATTTTATTTATAACTCTAAGTCGCGACTTGCTTTATAGGTCTTGGCTAATCGTTGGAGTCTTCTATCTCGTTGATTTCTCATTTGATCTTCTACTCACGGTGAGTTCATAACCTCGCCTTTACTACTTTAATTGTTTTCTCAAAACCCGCGAGGGAGATACATGCTTGTTTTTATAAAATTAAACACAAATTGCTTTCAGTATGATGGACCCGAATTGTATGCTTAATTCTTGAGTACCTATTGCTAAAGACCCTAATATCGTGAACCGTTAACTACCTGTGATGGGTAGATGCTATAGTAATAAACAGGCCTATGGGGTGACTCCCCATCCGGGGTTTGAATCATTTTGGAACACTCACTTGCAACGGATATATTATCTGAGAAGTTATAGGTATATGGCAATAATACCTAATATTTTAGGGCAAACTACATTTTTATCTCTTCAAAGGGATCGGTTTTCCTGAGCTTAATGCATATATATATATATATAACTTGTTTGATCTACAAGTTCCCTCGATGATTTAATATTTGTGTTCTAAATCTGAATGTTTAATTAAACCTATGAAATTTACTCAATGTTTGTTGACTTTTTAGTATGTTTATCTCAGGTAATCAAAGATAAGGACTTGGATCTTGAGACGAGGAGGAAGTTGCGCTTAAGAGTGAATTTTGTTAAAACACTTGATTTTCATTCCTAAAAAACAATGTCTTTATATTTTGTTGAACACTTGTGTCTTGTTAATTTTATGTTGAGACAATGCTTGCACTCTGAAATTTTCTTTTAGAATGAAACGTGTTTGATAACGTCTCTTTTTGAGTCGTTCTATATAATATATGACTGTTGTACTTATTATTAACACCCCATTGTTGGACCCGAATCTTGATTTAAATTGAGGGTGTTAAACCTTGGCAAAGAAAGAATTGAATTTCTTATCAACAAGCTAGGAATGTGGAGTTTTACGCCGGAGACTCTGAAATAATTGGCAGATGAAGCTGAAGAATAGTGGTGGTACCTATTCAAATATCTTGTATATAATATGTATATATATTAAAAACCAGAAAAACCAAAAAGATTATTTATTTATTTATTTATTTTCAGAAATCATTTATAAAGACAAAATACAAAAATATAAAATCTTTAAAACCAAAGAAAAAATTAAAAATGAGAAAAATATAAAAAGAAGTAATAATGGCATGTCTTCTGAATATCGATAACATTTACGGTCTTAGAAATTTCATTTAATAATGATACGAGGCTGTAAATGAAGTTCGAGCAGAAGTTTCAAATGTTATCAAAACATGCCAAAATGGCTTGCTATTATTTCAGATATCAACCCGGTCATCATTTTAAAGGCAAGTTTGTTGAAAAGAAAACTTGACCACATAACAGGAATTTATTCTCGGGCATGGTCTACTTTATGACCATGCAAAGGCTTGTGTTTACTTTGCAACACAACCTGTGCTTCCTATATACAATAAGTGTACGTGTGAGTGCATTTATTTGTCAAAAGAAGAGAAATCTTATTTTTATTGGTAAAAAGTTATCTTCAAAATGAATCAGTAATTTTAGTAATCACAAAAAGATTTTCAAAGACAATTCGACCACTCAAACAATGACAACATCTTTTTAAATTGAAAACGGGTCATTATTTGAGGGGGAGAATGTGTCATCAAATAATCTTTTAAAACGGTCTTTTAAAATAAGTCACAGAATAAACAGATAAATTTTTTGATGATGATAGATAAAAATTTCAAGAGGAGTTAATTTATAGTAACTACAAGAGCTTTAGATGTCATTTGTTTCAAGCTTTAGGGACTTATTTGCACTTTGAGACAGTGAATTCATGCTTTAAACTACAGACGATTAATATTGCCAACACTTCATAGTTGTAAAAGACTTAGAAATGTTTGGAAATAATCATATAGTTTTAAATGCCTTGAAGTTGATTCTCACGGAATAGATTTAAGCTTTATAATTCTTCGGACATGATCTCTAGTATATCTGCATACAAGGTTTTGCTAATTCTGAGGTATCAAAACCAGCAAGGGGGAAGGAGTAGACACACTAGAATGTACAACAAGTACACGTGATAGAGTCTATAGCCTTCTTTAATTTTAGGCTATTCTAGGAAGATGAATGTCATAACCGCAGAGAAAATCAGTGTTTTAACTTGTTACTTTCGGGTGCGCTATTTCAACTACATGGGGGTAGAGATATCTTGCGATTTCAAGTATGTATCATTTAAGATACTAGGAGGAAGTGTTGTAAGAATATTTATTTTAAGCGTGAGAAGATTGGTTACTTATTCAATAAATGCTTCATCAAACGGTTAATCACTAAGCTTATTTTTTTTAAAGAGAGTAGAATTAGTTAACAAAAGAGGTACACATAGGTTTGATAAATATGATGATTCCTTAAGATTAGCCAGTATTCTGCAGAAAGAAATGAGTACATTTAAGACTTAGTTAACTTAGGTGTTTTCATTTCGACTACTTAGAGGGAATAATTGTGACATCCGGGACTTAGTTGACTTTGGTGTTTCAATTTATATCATCACTATCGTGTAAGGAAAAATACGGATATCCAGGACTTAATTGACTTTGGTGTTGCGGTATCAAATTCTTGAAAGGGTTAATTGTGTGATTCGGATATCTGGTCTTTATACATTAAGACTTCTTGATGCGGCTTGCTAGAAAGTTTTGAATCTACTCAAGAAATGATTCCTGAGTTTGGGGGAAGCTAAGACAACTTCTTAAAAGAGACTACGGGGAAGACCTACGGCTGCTATAAAGAACCATATGATTTTATCATATGATGTTCTCATCATTCAGGTCAAACCTTGTACATAATAATCTTGTGAATATATAAATGTGTAATGTAGACTTAAAAATTAGGCATATATAGTATTTGAGTATGAATTTTCAAGAATTTCTTAGTAAATTCAAAAATTTTCAAATTAACATACTCAAACACCATATAATACCCTCATAATATAAAGGTGAACATTAAAAATGTTTCTAATACAGCTTGTTAATAATTGGACATTTTTTTCCTCGAAAGTAGTTATATTTGAATCAATTGATATCAAAAATATCAAGAGATTTAATATTTTGATAAGGGGAGAAAATGTGATTAAAATATATGGCTAATAATGTAATTTTTAAGATCTCAAGTGTAC